>CM060685.1:80035287-80242787 GCA_030686995.1 Artemisia argyi | reverse complement strand
CCTTTGTAACACCCAACTACAACCTAATATATAAAGCCTTGTCAGAATAGATATACAAATTAAAAATGATAATATAAGGATCATTAAAATTAGATTCAACCTCAGAAAAGTCTCCTAATATTGCAGCCGAGCACTCTACTCTTCCTTCTAACTGTACCTCCCACTGGACAAAACCACTGTACAATTCACGCCATCAAATGAGTCAACAGTGTCATGTTATCAACAACTTCTATACAATGTAACAAGTATAACAGTTGAGAATATAGGAGCTTGCCTTTGGGCGTTGATACAAATAAATTTATGTGAATGAGATCCAATGTACACAAAGATGTCCTTTTCTCTCACTACAATGAGTGGCGATGCATCAACACAAGACTCCATATGAACTTTCCATAGTTTTCTTATAGAAGCCTTTTTGTCACTGAACCATGTCGTTTGTAATGATTTACTAATGTCATAATGATCTCCAAACATCACTTTGTTACAACGACTAATTGCAAAAGATGTGTCATCAATATTCAGATCAGCGTCCAGTTTAAAAACCTTTTTTGGATGATACTCAGCATCAGGTTCATCAAGTTTTCTGGATAACCTACCATGTGGTTTTATTATTTCCAGGTCAGTACCTTTAGAACCATTAGGATGTTGTGGGCCCCATCCCAACACTTCCTTATCTACTCTACGAATTTTGGGATCCAGGAGAGCCATCGCCAGCTTCAATGGAGTAGGAAAAGTATATAATAGTTTCATATTGATTCCTAGTTTATGAGATGTGTGAGCAGCTGCAATTGAATCACCACCTATTGCAAAGAAATCATCGTTGTTGGTAATCTTTTCAACCCCCAAGGCGACACAAAAGGCCTGCATAAGTGCTCATACACGTTAAAACTATCGATTTATTAAAGCGCACAAGGTTAATGAATAATAAAAACATGAAGCTCCATTAAATACAAGAATGCCTAAATGCAAAAATATTTAAGACTTGCAAAATTAAAAGGAATTATTTATTTCATTAGCCAACACAAAATTATGCTACAGCCTCGAAGACCAGCTTCGAAATAGAAAATTAATATGAAAACATCCTAAACTTAGATTGACAACAAATAATGATCTTACAAGGTTGAGCTATGAACTAAAATGTAAGGTCACCATCAATCAAGAGTGAAACATATAAGAATAATCATTCCGCAGTATAAGAGTTGATAAAACTGAACAAGAACCAATTATTCCTTCATTTTTATTTACATAAATTACTTTAGTAAAAGTAAAATATATCCAGTTTCAAAAGCATTGTAATTTATAGTGACAAACTAATATAAAAGCACAGAAGGTAAAAAGAGTTAATTTTGCAAATCCTAACAATATAGTTATCAGATATTAAGTTTTAGCATTTTTTTCCGGAAGATCCAAAGTGTGTAATGCTTTCCAATTTCTATCTCCATTTCGGGGATTATAAAGGATATGGAAATCAATAGAAACACAATAATTATTAGACACAAATAGACATACCAGAATACAGCCTGAGATATCATAATGCATGTTACTTAGTAAACATAATTTTCGTTTTGTTATATTTGGGGAATATTATAGAGAATAAAGGGTAAAACCTCTTTTACTGTCTCTAAAAAATGGCCATCAGGAACCTCCTCAATATCACTACAGATATCTGATGTTGAACATCTTACATCAACCAACGACTTGTAATCCACCTTCCCAGATGAGGACATTGGTATTGTCTCAACAAAAAACAAGCGTTTAGGAATCATTGCCAATGGGAGTTTGTCAACCATCCAACCTCGAAAAGAAGAGCTCAAACCTTTTACACAATCATCACCTAATTTTGAAACTATAAATGCTTCAAGATATGCAACCTCCCCTTCAGCATTATTAAATGTCACAGCAGCATCAAGCACATCTTCATGTGTTCTAATTGTATATTCAATCTCCTCCAACGCAATTCGGTTGCCATTCACCTTTACGGTACGATCCTTTCTTCCAATATAAACTAAGTCACCACCAGGAAGTTGTTTGGCAAAATCGCCTGTTTTAAAGGAAAGTTGACTTTCCCTCTCATCAACAGAACAACAAAAAGAAGATTCTGGAAGATTCTTTACAGATTTGAAAGGCATAATCTCGTGACTAAAGTATCCCGATGCAGTACATGGGCCAGAAACGTATATTTCTCCACAATTTGGCATGTCTTCTCCAATAAGCATGACCTCACAGTTCGGAATAGGCATTCCTATGGGGACAGTACTGATTGCCTCAGTTTCCAAAATTGCTGACAACTTTTTGCAATCAAAATATGTACAATCACCTGAAACCTTAGATTATAAGTTAAATCCATTAGAAGGACTAATGAGTATATACACATAAACAGACATATATAACGTGACTTTAGTTAGTGCAGAATCTGTTGCTCACCTCTGTACTACCATATAAATTCAAGATTGCAGTGTCGGGCAATAACTTTGTAAGCGAATTCCACAAGGATAAATGCAGGATCTCTCCACTTAGTATTAACAATTTTAATGAGTCCTGAATCATTTTATTATGAAGAGTTGGAAGAAGGATCCTCATCAATGATGGTACAGCAACAAGCCTATTTATGGAGTAGTCCTGCCAATAATTTCACAAGAACCTTCAACAAATTTAACAGACTCAAATCAAGATAATACATAGAACCACAAGAGTTTAAGATGCGAGATATAATCAACGTAAGTAACATGTAGAACAAACTTCCAAGGGGGGTTGGCATATTTAATCCATAGGCAGGTATTAGTGTATTACAAGGCATGTGTGTGCATATATATATTGGAATCTATAACTAACGATTTATTAACATAGATGTCCCACAAAGTGTCATGTATGACCATTTAGGGTGCTCCTATCAGTTTATGTACATGGGATTGATACAAAAGGTAAGCATATATAAAGTAAGTTCAATAGCAGGACTAATAACAATATCACAAATGCGTTATGCAAAATAGATATTAAAAACAACCTAAATAGCTTATAAATACTTTAACGCAACTTGTGGCATTCTCGTGTGACTGGTATTATTGTACCTGTAAATACGCGGGGATGGAAAGTATATTTTCTTTTAGCACAGTGAAAGATGGAATAACCAAAGTACAACCAGTAAGTAGAGCTCCAAGAATTTCTTGCAGATGATCAATAAAGCCTACAGATGTTTTGAACAGCAAACTTTCCTCACCGCATAGGGGATACATGTCTTGCATCCATAAGAAGCGGTTCAGAAGACCTGAAAGATGCAAAAAGTCCATATGGGTAAATGATAACTTGTGCAATAAACAATAATACCAGAACAAGCATATAGCAGCTAATTTATCATACATCTAGGGTGTTTGGGATTGCTTATCTTTCTTAAGAAGATATGCAGTTTCGAGTGTTTGGATAAAACTGCCTATATGATTAATTTACTCCAAAATTAACACTTCAAATAAGCAGGTTGGTATGTGCTTATTTTTAAGCATATAAGCATTTTTAACTAAGCAATACCCAAAAACCCTTAAAGAGATTACTAGATTAGAAACTTAGCCACGCTAAAGTTTCTCCCACTCTTCCAATTGAGGCAAAAATATATGATGGCAAAAGCGTTCAGTTACTATATTATTTCATTTCGTATTATCAATTGCATTCAGAAAATTAATGTGTAGCTCACCTTGTTCTGTACCACAAACACCTTTAGGTGTTCCAGTTGATCCAGAGGTGTACATTAAGTAACAAAATGGTCTCGCCCTTTTATTTCCACATGGCCAAAGCAAAGAGGGTGAAGCAAGGTTCTCGTTAAGGATTGTTTTCATGGAAACTACAAAAACAGGACAACCACCACTATCAACAAGCCAATGATCTTTGTCAATCTCGTCACTGCAGTTTCCATCAAATAAAGTAGAACCACAAAGAATAAGGCTGGGAGTTGAAGATGCAACGACAGATAATACTCTTTCTTTTGGCCATGATGGGTCTAGTGGCATGAAAGCTTCTCCACATCTCAAAACAGAAAGAACAGATGTAATGTACTCTACGGAGGGAACCATGTATATCCCCACAATTCTTGGTGTGTTGGAGGACTGATCAATAGAGTGCAGGCCTATAAAGAAAAAGTTGTTATTTATGGATCAAGCCAACAGTATACCAAACTAACTCAATACTTATAACTTTACGCTGTTCCTTTTTTATCCAGCAAATTCCTAATTTTTCGTTATATTAGATTGAACATTTAAATTACAACTTCCAAAGCAGAACAGAAACACAATCATGTTAACTTTTCTCCACAGACGATCCTAAATAAATATTTGAAATTACAAGAGGTGACAGAGTCTTAATGTGTGATATGGTCTAAAACATCAGGGTTTATATAAAGTACTAGAGGTAATTGTTATCAGTTTTTATTCAGACTTTCAGAGGGTTATATTAATTAACTTGGGGAAAGTACTGAAGGGAAACTAGTGGCATCTTATAACCAAAGAATCGATTCATCCAAAAAAATACATGTTCATCTAACCTAGCTCATACCAATTGTTTCCATTCCGATATATTTATGTCCATAGTTAGCCACTTGTTCAAATGCCTCTACATCTTAGATTTTTCAAAGGGTTTAGGCATAAAATAGCCATGTACTTACAATCTTCTCCCACCTGAGTACTACCTGAACTAAAAAGTATTCCATTTATCGTTACGAGCTTTTTGGCTCAGAAGAAGATAATCAATCATGTGGGACATGAATGCATGCACATGACTATTTTATGCCTAAACCCTTTTAAAATATAGAAGTTTGGAAATGTACAACTAGATACTCAGGGGGTGTTTGTTTAATCTTATTTAAGGAGTTTACGAGCTTATTAGCTTATATAACTAAATAGAAGCCCGCACGAGTGTTTGGTTAAGCTTATAAGCTTATAGGTGGCGGTTTTCAGAAGCCTAAAATTCGTGACTTATTTGAGAAGGGGTGAGCTTATTTACGGAATGTTATCACAAAGACTTTTATACCCTCGTATAACAACTACAATTTCTAATATTCATATACTTTTTGGTCATTATACCTTATTAATTAGCTAACCCAAACACTAAACATAGGCTTATGAGCTAGTATTAAAGTGCTTATGAAATATAAGCCATAGCTCAAAACATAAGCTTAGACAAACACCCCCGACATTTGTAAAGTATTCAGTCCTTATCTATGGGTATGTTTGGCGCAATGGGTTGGGCTGGAGCTGGGGCTAGAGCTTATATTATAAGCCGAGAGCCGAAGCTTATATTTTTATAAAGCTGTTTGGCGAATTAGTTGAAGCTGAAGTTGAAGCTTATTAATGTAAACTTGCATAAAAATACATCATATTAAATTCATATATATTTTCAGCTTTTGCATGATAATCCATTATATTTTGAAAGTTATTTAAGTAATTTGACTAGTTATAAGCCCATAAGCCCTTTTCTATGGACTTGGGCTTATGGAGCCTTGTGGCTTATAAAACCTTCCATAAGCCTGTATGACAAACAAGGCTTATTTTATAAACCACTTATTTTAAAAGCTTGAGCCTCAATAAGCCCCCATAAGCCCTGTGCCAAACATAGCCATATAATACATTTCTTAACAAGATTGATCAAATCTCACAAATACAAGTTGTAACATTTTCGCCTACTCGTACATAATATATTCGCGGTTTCTACTTATTATAACTTGAAATATAAAGCCAGGCTTGTAATTCAACATCTATAAACAATCTATAGTTCTATACTACTATATAATGCATTTGGGACTATTCTATAATTAGAAAGGCTTAAAATTCAGACTTTTTTCTTTCTTATTATGGAAAGATTTCAAAATTAATTTGTTAGGAAGCAAGTTGGTTAGGAAGTTTGTTAGGAGGCGGTTGGTTGTTCAAACTAAAATTATTTGGCTTAAGCATCTCTAATATCTCTACTTATAAAGCATGAAGACAGCTAAACGTGTAACCAAATAACACAAAATATAAATACAGTGTACCCGCCGTCGCATTGCGCGGGTACCGTTCTAGTTACATTCCAATGTATGTTTAATGTAACAGAAATTAAATGTATACCAGCATCAAGGATGAACCGCAGGCGACTGCTAAGCGAATGAAGGGCTCGTAAAATATCGGAATACTTAAAACAGACATCACCTTCATACACAAGTGGTGATGTGGTTAATTTGGTATTCCTCCGGTGGTGTTGTGGAGAACTAGAGTGAATGACTGCAATTTTGTTTGGGTTTTTAGAACCGGTTTTCTCGAATTCATGTGAAATACAACAACAAGAAGATGATGGATTACTCATCCCCGCCAAACAAAACCTGGTTTGAGCTTTTTGGTAAGCCAATTTCTTTGTGCTTTTAGTTGACTGGTTTTTTTAAAAGGGGTGTTTGTTTAAGCTTTTATTCGGGCTTGCCTCATTTTCGGCTTATTTTTAGATTTTTGGGCTTATATAAAGTGACGCGTTTTATTTTGAAGACTTGAAAACTTCCACATACCAATGGATCAATCAAGACCATCGGATCAAAAAACAGTTTTTAATAATACAAAACATGGAGGGACCAAAATTGCCAACTCGGCAAAGTTACCCAAACAACCCACCACAACCTCTCACTTTCAACCGAGTCTCATTCATCAAATATTCACCTTTCTCTCTCTAAACTTTACACATGACGCCATTAAAAAAGCTCAAAATCTAACCATTTTTAACCGTTAATATAAAAAAACAACACAAAAATGAAATAATCGACGAGTGCACAAGCAAATACATGAAAAAAAACGGTTCAAATGAACCTAATGAGTATCGAAATGATGGTACGGTGATTCAAACTGCTTATTTTATTGTTATATTGTCCTTATTTATGATTTGGTGCTTATTTATCAATGTTATTGCTATTTATCAAAGAATGATACATAGGACTGATATAACAAATTTTGTATATATGGATGCGCACCAAGTGTTTGATAAAATGTGTGAGTGACAAATATTTGATGATCTTGTTATCCAGTCATGCAATTTTGCTTATTAATTAAGCTGTTAGTTGATTTTTTGTTTTTAACTGCATTGGAGTGATATTTTTACTTATGATTGATGTTTTAAATCTGCTTTGTATCATATGTATAGTATCACCAGTGATATAACAGTTGTAGTAAATTTATTCTGTTTTTCGTAGTATAACATCTGTGATGATGAACAGTTGTAGTAGTTTTATTCAGTTTTTGGCAGTATATCACCTGTGATAATAAGCACTTGTACTGATAACTAGTATATCTGATGTGAGTTTTAGTGTGTGTGTATATTTTCGTTTAACATGAGAGATTGAATGTTTGCTTTTTGAAAAAAAATGTAGAAGCTGATATTTATGCGCACCTGGACACGATAGAAACTTTAAACGGTTAATTTATGTTAATAAGGCTTTAGACATAAAAATTGCATACAATGTGTTGGTATCTAAAATGAAAATTGTAAATGCAATTCTAGTGACAAGCAATTTTTTGAAACTATCTTCAGATATTGATAAAAGTAAAGGTATATTGTAAACATAAGCATGTCTCCTTTTCTGTATTACCTGGTTTCTTAGTTGTATCACAAGTGATACCAGATTTGATATTACATTTGATATCATAAGTGATATCACAGGTGATATCACCTGTAATATCACATGTGTGTCTTTCTTGATGGAGCTGTTGTGCTTTTTTTAACCACAACTGCAGTTGTTGTTGATTCTTTGTTTGATGGAGCCGTTTTTTTTTTTTTTTTTGCAAATTGCAATCACAAATAGTTTGGTGATATCGTCTCTTTTTATGCCACACACAAAACAAACAAGTATGCTTTTTGATTTGTAATATCTCCAGTGATATTTCATTGTTTTTTGTACATTTTGTATATATTATCACTTGAGATATTTCTTTTTCCAGGTGCATGATGGTTTTTGTGCCTTTTACTGCAATTGACAATCATTGACAATCACAGGAGATGTGTTATTGATGGTTCTGGCCTGCTTAAGAATGAAACAACTGAATCTTATGTATGGTTACTCCAAGCATTCAAGAAAGCTTTTGTCCGTTATCTGAATATCATTATAACTGGTCAAGATGGTGTTATGCGAAAAGCAATTGCAGCAGAGCTTCCTGGTTCCATGCCCCGTCTTTGTCATAAATTAGAAGTTATTTATCTCTTGTGATAAATAGTTGGAATTAATTTTTACGAGGTCTTTAATAGTTTATGGAATATTTGTCGTTTTATCACTTGTGATAAAGCATGAAAATGAATGAAATGATTACATCATTTATGTAGTTACTTGTATAAATGATTACATATAAACATTAAAATTAAACCAAAGTATTGCATCATTTTTAATAGAATATCACAAGTAATACCAGATACAAGAATTGTATGAATCACAAAAATCCTCATAAAAAATTATTTCAAACTATTGAGAATAAGGTTTTTTTTTTTTTTTTTTTTTTTTTTTTTTTTTTTTTTTTTTAATATTGAAAAGCTATGAATCACAAGTGATACATCAAATAAAAAAAATTTAAAAAAAAAAGTAAAATTAGACTTTGACTGCAGCAAATCCACCTTCAACGGAGCCGCCTCCAGGAACACCGTCTCCGAGCTCACCGTCCACTTTCAATCAACAAACTAATACTTCAATTGCAGCGATTGAGAAACCGCCTCCACTTTCAACTACGCCGCCGCCCCATTGACATTTGAAATTTTTCCCTTGTTTGGACTAGTATGTCTATTATGATGAATTAAACTACAAATATTACAACCCTTCTTTTGGTTCTTACTTTTCTCAATAGCTTTCTCGCGTCCACCCTTAATACGGTCATTCTTATGTCCTTTAGGAGGATTCTTTATACCCGTAAAATCTTGAACAATATCACAAACTTTTCAGGCTGGAAAACTTGGCAAATCAGTCTCAACTTTTGACTTTAGCTCTCTCAGGTTGTCTACAACAGAAGTCTAATATCATAGATAGCTTATCAGTAATTACAACAATAAGAAACAAATTATCAAACATATAACTGGTGTTACTACACATATATCAAACATATCACTGGTGATACTACACATATATATCAAGCATATCACTCGTGATACTACACATATATCAAACATATCACTGGTGACACTACACATATATCAAGCATATCACTGGTGATACTACACATATATCAAACATATAAGTAGTGATACTACACATATACCATCAGTAAAAACATTTATTGTGTTTGTTTATTATAGTGAAAGGCACAAAAACCATCTTGTACATAAAAAATACATAATTAATACCTTGGTGTAAAATCCAATAATGATCTTCATTACATACTCAGCATTAAACTAAGAAACAACACGAAAAATGCCAAGAACTCCATAAGCTTTTTTTGTAGCCGTGCAAGCATTTAAATAGAGCACCACAGAAAAGACTTCAAAACAGTGTAAGCTACACCTTAATTAATAAATAATAAGCAATATTACACTATAATTAATAACTTATCAGTAACTTATACTCACAGCTTATCCCCACAAACTTATATTTTCATCCTCATCAAAATGTCAAAAATATTATATAAGAAAATTAAACATCTTAACATAAAAAACTTATAAATAAACAGACTAACAATTATCACTGGTGATACTAAACGTATATCACTGGTGATACTAAAACAGCTTATAATCATCAACTTCAAATATCACTGGTGATACTAAACGTATGCTATAGAGCAGATTCAAAACCAAAATTAGACACAAAAACAGCATTCAAATGCAATTAAAAACATAAATTCAACTAACAACTTAATTAATAAGCAAAATTACAAAAGCAGATAACAAAATTATCAAATATTTTTCACTCACACATTTTATCAAACACTTGGTGTGCAACTTGATCACAAGGAATGTTAAACAACTTGATCCATATAATTAACAAATGATTCAACAACACTATCAACAGCAACAATATCCATCAAATCAGCTTCTGAAAACAAACGGTTCATTCAAATCAAAAGAAGACATAAAAAAGGATGATAATGATCGGGAGGTGATTATGAGATGATGATTGGAATGTGACTGGAATAGTGATGATGATGATGATGATGATGATCGGAACGATGGTGTAACGGTGGTGTTGCGGTGGTAACTGACTATGGAGGGAAAAGGTCGATTGGGAGAAAACACACAGTTTGTGTGTGAAAAAAAAAAGAGCGAATGGGAAAAAATAAATAAAATAGAACTTTATATAGGTGGGGTAAATTATGTTTAAGTGATTAAATCTTAGATTAATCTAGGCCATTAGATCAAAAAAGATGGAGGGTGGGGATTTGTCCATCGGTATGCACAAAAAAAAGGGTATGCATTTGAATTTTCCCCATATAAAGTTTATCGAATCTATACTACATTTATATATAAAAACAATCAAATGTGAAAAATGTAAAAACTAAAATTGTTGAAATTGGTCAAAGAGAGAAAAAAAACACACAAATAAACACACAGCCTATCATTTATATCTTTTGTTCTCTAACCTAAAACAGACCCCATCTCTCTCGCTAAACCAACATTAGCCGCCGCCATTATAACCTTTTCTCAGCCACCATCTGCCAAGATTGCCACCATTTTTCGATGGTTTAGTAGTTTCAGGTTGTCGTGGCTATGTTTTTGGTTGTTATTAGTGGTTTCAGTTGTCCATAGCCACCGAAAATAGTTTATGCCGCCGTTGTGGTTGCCGGAATTAACTGATGTCGCCTCTGTCTCGCAAAAAACCACACGACCGAGATCCACCACCACCCTACATTTCTAAAGGTTTTTCAAGTTTTGATGTTTTCTTTTTGAAGATTTGTCAAACTTCAAGAATCAAGTTAATGGGTATATCTTATTTTCTTTAGTTTTATTGTGTTGACTTTTTTTTTTTTTTTTTTTTTTTTTTTTTTTTTTTTTTTTTTTTTTTCATTTGAGCTTGATTATGTTTTTTTACTGTGCTACTGGTTAATTAAGTTTTAGATTAGGGTTTGTGTATATGCAACTATGAAACATGATATTAAGGTTATTGATTTATGTTTTTTATGATTATTTGAAAGTACAATGACTTGATTAGTAGTGCGATTCAGTTTGTTGAAACGAGATCTCGAGTTTTATGATGGAGCGTATTAGATAGTTTTTTTTGTCCGGATCTCGTGATGTAAAACGTACGTATCCTAAATTAACGCGGTTTAATACTGTTGTCCTGGTGTACTTAGTGACATTAATGTGTTGTTTGTGAAATAAAAAGTGTATAGACTATTGGTTTGAAATATAGTAATACGTGCGTGTAATAAGATAAAGATGGTTTACGTGTCGATGACAAAGTTTAAATGTTTGATTATGTGGATTTGCTTTTTTTGGGTAGGTTGCTTGGTTACGAGGGATTGGAGGTTATTAACCCAGAAGGATGGACTGAAGATGCTGAAGTTGAAGCATAACGAGGCAGATGGAAACAAGAGGTGCGTTATGCAAGAATTACCAAATGAGTAAATTACACCGTTCGTCCTTGTGGTTTGCGTTGACCACAGCCTTTCGTCCTTTGACCGGAAAAAATGCGTCGTTTGTCCTTAAGTGGCAAACGTTATCCGTCGTTGGTCCCTCTATCTAACGACCGTCACTAACACTCGTTAAGTCACCCCATGTGAAACCCATGTGAGGGTATATTTGTCATTTCACACTTCATCTTCTTTCTTTATACATCCTTATCTTCTTTCTTCATAGTTTATACATCTGCATCATCTTCATCCCTAATCAGATCATCTTTACCAAAAATCCATCGTAACCAGGAACAAAAAAAATCCAAAAATCAATTCTTTACCAAAACTCATTATGATCATCAAGAACAAAAAATAAATAATAAAGAAAAATCATATCGATACCAGGCTCATTATCATCATAAAAAAGATATATACAAATCCATTTCATCATCAAAAACAAAATATCTATTACAAACCTATTTCATTATGAAGAACAAAACATCAAATCCAAACACAATTCTTTAAAGAGAAATGTGAAACTAATACAACCTTAATTCTGATATAACCTCCAACAAAACCATTTCTACTCCTAATATACAAAAGTGATAACTATAAATCTAATACACAAACCCATTTCGTTTAAAATTTCATTCTAACACAAACACAATTTAAATAACAAAAGTCACCTTTTACACAAGTGCTAAAAACAATCATCTCACTCCATCATTTTAACAACTTAATTTCTAAGTAGTCATCCCTCTTATACACTTCCACCTCACTTCCCTATCCTTGCCATGTAACACATAAATCCATTAAATCGAAATTATGCTTTTCACCCAATTTTCTACTTAAAAAGTAAAAAAAACAAAAGTCATAAACAAAAAATCAAAACCCCCTTGTTCGTTTAGCAGTGAAAGAAACCGGCGGTGGTAGACCAGATCTGTGACGTCGATCGCTTGTTCAGGTGGTTGGCCGGAATGGGTGTAGAGGGTTGGTTGTAGAGAGAACAATAATAAACCAAACTGAAGCTCAAATCTAATGTGATTTGTATCTAGGTTTGATAGTGGCAGATCGGATCTTGCGTATATGTTGGTGTGGTATTTGTTGAGGATGATGATGTTCTTTGTGTGTATGTGGTGTGTTTCTTATTTTTCTTTTTTAGAGAGGATAATGAATCTGGTAAAATGTGAGGTGTTTTATGTGTTTTTTAATATTTGTTAGTGATTAAACAAAAGTAGGTGGAGTTAAAAGTCAAATTGACTAAGGTGCTGTTTGTTTTTTAAAAGATTTTAAGTCTGAATCTGATTATCATGTCTGACTATAAAAGGTGGCTGAAAAATCTGAATCTGAATCATATAATGCTGTTTGTTTTTATAAAAACGTCTGAATGTTCGAAGTATTGTATTCCTACAATTTAAGTGAAACATAACCATATTTTTATAAAAAAAAATAAACTTATTTAAAAATATTATATCAATATTATAATCAGAAATTTGATATAGCTATATATAAATTGACCACGAAAGGCCTACACATTCAAAGCATTATCCTTACACAAACCATTAGAAAAAGTCAACACCCAAACACCATTCTTACAAGTGAAATTTCAACTAACCAAACATACGGATCCAAAAAGGGAATAAACCATGATCTTCCTTCTTTATTCTACATGTACAAGAACTGCAACCTGTTTCTAAAATTGACAAATGGGGTTAGCATTCTTCATGGGTTGTGAAGAACGAGGGTGATAGCTGGTAGGTGGCGGTGGAGATGGGTGGTGGCCGGTGGTTGACGACATAGTTGTGACTTGTGAGCATAAGTAGTTAGAGCGCATAGTGGGTTGGAAAAAAAGTTTCTCTTTTTCAGATGTAAAAAGAGGTTTGCATACATCTGACCAAACAAGAGCTATTTCAGATATTTACATCTCTGAATCTGAACAAAAAACAAACACTCTTATGTCTGAATATATCTGACTGAATCAGATTTTGGAGGAATTCAGACTTTTTATTGAAAAACAAATGGCACCAAACTTACCTTTGTTTTTGCACGTAAAATGACAAAAATACCCTCTTGAGACTTCAGGTTAACAAGACTTAACAAGCGTTACTGGGGCCCATTAGAAGGAGGGACAAACGACGCATAACGTTTGCCACTTAAGGCTGGACGGTGCAATTTTTTTGGTCAAGGGACTAACGGCGCCAGTCAACGCAAACCACAAGGACGAACGGTGTAATTTACTCTTACTAAATTAGTGTCCATTTCTAGATCTAGCTATAAAGTTTCCGCTGTTGTTATTTAAGTAGTTGATAATGCTCGTTACTTGTTATGAGCTTTATGCAAGAATTACCAAATTAGTGTCCATTTCTTATATTGGCTATGACGCGTCTCGTGAAACTGTTCACAATATTTTTTTTGCAGGATCGTGACAGTCACTGGAAGATGATGTAGTAGTATATAGGTGTTGATATCACATCTATGGTGAATTTACCGGTGCTCATTTCTGAGACTATTGGATTTGCAACCCTGGTAAAGTAGGGGATAGAGGAAGGGACTACAGTCTTTGGAGTCAACATGATCCTAGATTCAGCTCCTCGGAGATGGTTCAACCAAGATTTGTGCCTCATAGTCTTTTTGCTAGGAGGGGTTTACCAAATGCTTCAAATTCTTATGGTTCATCCTGGAGTCCATATGGATTGGTTCCAGAATTACAAAACAGTGTCCATCCTCTTGGATCGCAAGCTATTGATCCATCTCTTAACATGTGACTTCCAAGATAGTGGTGTAGGGACTTTGAGGAACAAGGGTTTTGCCTAAGAGGTGACATGTGCCCAATGGAGCATGGTCTGAATCGTATTGTTGTAGAGGATGTTTAGGTAAGTTATTTTATCTCCTTTCATAAGCCGCAAAATGCAAGTTTTAGTGATTCTATTTTGGATGTTAATGTTATTAAGTTCTTTGATGAATTAGATTGCGGTTGTATAATAAGGTAATAGCTATTCACTGCAGGTCCTTAATGAGGACATTAGGTATAAAGTAGTTCGAAAATTATCCTTTATAATCTATGTTCTTCTTCATCAGCTGAACCAGACTACTTACTTTATTTGCCACAATCAAAATCTTTTCATTGGCTAAACTGTTCCTTTTCTGGTAAACTTTTAACTGTACCTGAAATTCATGGAACATTAATTATAGCCTTTGCATCTCTAAGTATACCTCTTTGTATCTCAAAGTATATCTATTATCTTTGTAATATTTATTCATGGTTTACTTTTGTCATATAACTTATTCTTACTTTATCTTATCATTTCATATATACTAAATAGTTATATCTACATGTATAAAACATGCAACTGAAGCCTTATTTGTAGAATCAATCAAACCCTTGAATATTCATTGCATGATATTTATGGGCATTTATTTATTATGCAGATTGTTCCTTACAAATTTCATACTTTACGATTTCCCTGGTTATGAGTAGTCATATATGTTACCTATTTATTGCATCAGTTGGGACAGGACCAGGTTGCTAAAAAGCAGAGATTGGGGGTTTTAGCGAAGGCTGCAACCCCGGGTGCTGGTGATCGTGCTACTATTTTACCATCAGCTCAAGATTGCAATTAATGCCGCAATAGACTACATGTGAAGATGTTTTGGGTGAGAGAGAAAATGGGTGAACATGAAAAGTTGGCCACTGGTTACAACCACTGTAGGGCGGCTGACGGTGAAGACTGGATTAAGGTTGAAAGAAGACGTCGATATGGTAAAGGAGGGCACAAGTTTAATATTCAATCCACTGGTGGATTCTCAAAAAACCTAGGAACCGTTTAAGTGATTTTGACAAAGTTATGCGAAACAAGGCTACCTCCTTCTTTTTCACAAATTTTCCAGAATCTTGGGATTCTCAGGATGTTTAACCATTATGGTAAGGTGATTGACATCTATATCGCATTCAAACGTACAAAGCTAGGTACAAGATTTGGCTTTGTCAGGTTCATAAACATTCTTAACGTTGAATCTTTTGAGAAAAGGTTAAAAAGCATCATGATAGGTGAGGAGAAGATCATCATCAATACGGCAAAGTTTATGAAAGGAACAAGCAATGGGGACTTGAGCGGTCGCAACAACATCAACAAATCGTCTCATCATCAGGCTCGGTTTCAAAATGAGGACTTCCCACCTTTCCATGCTCCTTGATACACTAAACAACAGAATGATTCCTATCGAGACGCTGTTGGAGGATCAAAACCTTGTCCTCCCATGCAGGTAGATAAAGTTATCGTTGTCGAGGAAGATTTTCGGTTGAGGGCTAGACTGGAAAACTGTTTGGTAGCAAAGGCAAAGAACTTTGAGGTATTTCAGAAGGCTTGGGATATCATCAAAAGTAATGGGATGGAGGATTGCAAGATCAAATATATAGGAGGCCTCTCATTTCTCCTTGAATGGCCTTCGAAGGAAGATACATTAAAAAGTATGGAAACAAACTCTCTGTGGTTCCAACAATGGTTTGAAGATGTCAAGATGTGGAGAGATAATGAGGAATCTCATGGTAGATTAGCTTGGATAAACTTTGAGGGTTTGCCGATCCTTGCTAGAAACTTAAATTCTGTTAAGTTAATGGCTAAAGACATAGGAAAGCTTTTAGAAGTGGGAAGGCTGAACTTCGATGTTGCCATCCTACACCCTGTAAAAGCCTTAATAGTTATCTCCAGTATGGAAGACGTTAACCAAGTCATAAGTATTAAACTAAACAATAAGATTCATCATGTGAAGGTCTTTGAAGACCGCAAACAATCCTCCCATATGTTGGCTTTTGTTTTGGAAGCTCACAACTGTGATGACAATAATAATCACCAGGATGAAGATTTTCAGATGGAGGAGGAGGTTTTAGTGGAACAGACGGTTTAGGAGAATGGGGATCATCGTAATTCGGATAATTGTAACTCAGACCATGAAGGTGAAAGGCTATTTCATTGTAATTCAGACCATGAAGATGAAAGGCTTTTGGCGTTTCATTCCCCAACGGCGGCTTGATGTCTTGAAAAAGAGAAAGAAATAAAGGCTAATACTTCCTCGTGCTCCTCTCCTGGTTCAGGCGGCTCTATAAATCAGGTGGACCCCACTTTTGACTCTTGTTCAAACTCTTTTATCCCACCACCAACTGATTTCATAGACCAAGTTAATATAAAGTCTAACTTTATTGGGCCTGATAATTTTAAATTTGTTAATGGGCCTTTACCCAACCATGTGGTCGAATTGGGCCCCCTCCCTGACCTTAACTCCCCTATAGTTGGTGAACATAAGAATAACGATGATAATGAATTAGATGAGCTTTTGTCTAGCTTCCAAAAAATAGCAGAATCATCTATGAAATAGGTCCCCAATTTTAAAAATAGGAAGAGAGTTAGATCGAAGGGTAACAAGTTGGTAATGGGCACTGGGCAATGATGGAGTAGCAACATCTACATCTATGTCCCCTCTTGATAATGATGATCCAATCCTTGATGACAGTTCTGCCATGAGAAGAATTGGTAAGCAAATTGGTTTTGTTTTGGAAGAGGATAATCAAGCCGTAGAGGATGAAGGTTCATCCTGAATCCTCCCAGTTTGATTTTTTGGGAGTTTTTTGTTTATCAATGAAAGACATATCTATAAATTGTAATGGGTTAGGGCATCCTTACAAGCAGAGTTGGTTATGTGACCTTGCTTTATCGGAAGCTCCATCGTTCTTGGGTATTCAGGAGTCAAAAATGGAAAAGATTGATCCTTTTTTAATCCGTTCATTGTGGCCAAAGCCATACATTGACTTCGCTTATGTGGGTTCAACTGGTGCTTCAGGATGTATCCTAACAATGTGGGATACTAATCTTTTTGTTAAAGACCAGCAGATAGAGGACCCTAACTACCTTGGTGTCATTGGTTCTTGGTTAGGCTCTTCAATTAAGGCGGGTCTGTTGAATGTATATGCCCCCAATCTAGCTCCCTAAAAGCGTCTTTATGGTCTTCTCTTGAAAATTTGGTCAATTTATATGACATCATGTGGATCATTTTTGGCGACTTCAATGTGGTTAGAAATATTGATGAAAGAGCAGGCTCGAATTTTGATCAAAGAGAAGCTAATGACTTCAATGATTTTATTTCCTGTGTTGGTCTCTTTGACTTTCCTCTCGGTGGTCTCAAATTTATGAGGTTTGACAAAGCGGGATCAAAACTCAGTAAACTAGATCGTTTCCTTGTTACTTCTAACTTTTTCTCTATTTGGAATGATGCAGCGGTGACTGTTCTGTGCCGCTCCTTCTCGGATCACTGTCTGATTCTCCTCAATGTTGGTATTCTAAACTTTGGGCCTAAACCATTTAAAGTGTTCGATAAATGGATTGGCGATGTCAGTCTGTTGGACACAATAAAAAACTCATGGTCTATTTCCTCCTGTGGGCCGAGCTCCCTATCCCCTGATTTGATCCTCAAGAACAAAATCAAAAAACTTAGATTGGACATCAAAGTTTGGGCTGCTGCTAAAGTGGCATCTCAGAAACATAAGAAAGAAAATCTCACCCATTCTCTTGCCGAATGGGATTACAAAGCTGAAGCGGGCCTCCTTTCTACATCTGAGGTGGACAAAAGAAATGACTTTCTCTTGGAGCTATATAATTTGTATCAACTTAAGCGTGAGGACCTAAAACAGAAATGTCGTATGAAATGGGCGGTGGAAGGCGATGAAAATACAAGATATTTTCATTCAACTCTAAAGCATAGATATGCGGCCTTTAACATCAAAGGGGTGTTGGTTAATGGGACATGGGTTACATCCCCTTTCGACATAAAGGATGCAGCTGCTTCTCATTATGCAGAGAGATTTGAGGAGCAAAATAGGGCGAGACCAAAGTTTGTTAGTCCCTGTATCGCAAGCTTTCTGGTGTTGATGTTAGTTTTTTAGAATCAAGTTTTACTATGGATGAAATGAAGGATGCGGTATGGTCTTGTGCCGGTTCTAAATCCCCAGGACCGGATGGCTTTAACTTCAATTTCATCAAGGAATACTGGGAGATCCTGAAGATTGAGTTCTTTGACTGCATCAAGTATTTTGAAATAACAGGCAGACTCGCAAATGGTTGCAATCCCTCGTTCACTATTTTAATTCCAAAAAAAGTGACCCTCTTGGCTTTGCAGATTATAGACCTATTAGCCTATCGGATGTGTTTACAAGATCATATCCAAAATCCTTTCTCTTAGGCTCGCGAAAGTCATTGCATGTATTATTGGCCCAAACCAAACTGCGTTCATGTCTTGAAGGCAGATTCTTGATGGAAGCCTAATCGCAAATGAAATTATGCTTACGGCTAAGCTCGAAGATCTCAAACTCCTCCTCTTCAAAGTTGACTTTAAAAAGGCGTTTGATAGCGTTAGTTGGAGTTTTTTGCTCGATGTTATGAGGCAAATGGGTTTCGGATATAAATGGATTGCTTGGATTAAATCGTGCCTCTCTTCGGATTCGATCTTTATTCTCATTAATGGTGCTCTTTCCAAGGAGTTCAAAATGGAAAGGGGTCTTAGGCAAGGAGACCCGCTCTCGCATCTTCTTTTTCTCCTTATTGCAGAGGCCCTCCAAATCTCCATTGTCGAAGCTTGAAACAAGGGTGTATTTAAAGGCATTTTCTTAGCGGAGGGTAATGATAACCTCTCTCTCCTTCAGTATGCGGATGATGCATTGTACTTTGGAAAATGGTCTAAAGCTAATGCTAATAACCTTATCTTTATTCTCAAATGCTTTGAGGAGGCGTCGGGTCTTAAGGTTAATTTGGCTAAAAGTAGAATTTTTGGAGTGGGGGTTAATGTTGAGGAAGTTGAAACTGTGGCCACGTCGCTCGGATGCTTGCATGACTCCATCCCTTTTATTTATCTTGGGCTTCCTATTGGGAGAAGAATGAACTTGTGCAATAATTGGAATGCGGTTATCGAACGTCTAAGAGATCGGTTGTCCGCTTGGAAAGAAAAACCACTTTCTATTGGGGGTCGTCTTACACTCATCCAATCCATTCTTGGAAGCATTCCTCTTTATTACCTATCTCTCTTTAAGGCCCCGGTTAAGATTATTAACATCTTGGAGTCCATCCGTGCTGGTTTATTCTGGGGTTTCAAAGAGAACGCGAAAGGGATAAGTTGGGTCTAAAGGAATAGTATTCTCCCTAGCCGTAAAATGGGAAGTCTTGGAGTGGGTAGTCTCCATGCTAAGAATCTCGGGCTTCTTGGCAAATGGAAATGGAGATATCTTACGGAAAAAAATGCCTTATGGAGAAAAGTAATTAAGGGTTTCTATGGTAGTGATGGTGAGTTTGTTTCCAGCTCGTTTAGTAGATATCAGCAGGGTGTCTGGTGTGAGATTGTCAAGGCAGCCTCAAGTATTGAGGCCCTCGATCTTCATTCTCCTCTTCTTTTAAGTTAAAAGTGGTCAATGGTTTGAATAATCTATTGGAAAGATAGGTGGTGTGTGGACGGCTCCCGTCTAATGGATCATTTCCCTAGACTTTTTTGCTCTTGAGTTGAATCAAAATTGTTATATAAGAGATCGTTGGATTTTCTCAAATGATTCTTGGACTACGAATTGGGATTGGCGTTTACCTCCCCGTGGTCGTGCCCGAGATGATCTCTCGACCCATATGTCAATTGATACGTGGGAATTGCGCCCTCGCAACAGGTTTTACCTCTCAAGGGATCTTGAGAAGCTTACAACCCCCACCAGGCAGTGCACCTGATCGTTGTATTATAGTATAGTGACAAGTACCGGGGGATTGATCGTTCAACTTAGGAATAGTGTCGCTAGGATTAGAAAGCCTACTAAACTAGGTCTAGAGGTGAGGGATGATTCTTTTTGTACTTTTTTATATTTTATGAAAGCAAGTAAAATCTCGGGTTTTGAAGGAGTGGGCGGAATTAGTTGCTAGCCAACTAACCAAAACTAAGATCCAATCAAAATAAAAGAAATGAAAATAAAACTAATATACTAATGTGGTGGAAACAATAATGAGAAAAGTTATATTTACTTAGATTTCATTACTCCCTATAAATCTTTTACCGGTTGATTAGCTTGTTACAATTGCATGGATGACGGGTTATATTCCTTAACACCAGTCGTAGGTCCGTGTACAATATTCCCTAACTCTATAAGATCCTACTTCACTCCTATGTCGAGCCGATTAAAAGCTCCTAACATGGGATCATTAGAATTCAATTATGCATTAAATACAACCAAAAATCATAGTACACCTCCGATCATGTTTCTTAAGACGTTCAAGCAAGTTACCAATGGAAGTCTGCTAGTTTTCTTAAGCCTAACATCGAATACAATCATCCGTAACAATTATAGACAAACAATCAACCAATAACCAACATCTAGGTTTCAATACATCTAAGCAAACACAATAAAAACCTAGCCTAACATGTTAAAAGAAAGATAAACATAAGATAGAATAAAACAATACATAGACATATTGAATGATTATTGGAGAACTTATCTTTATTAAAACATGGAAGAAAGAAGGGTTTGAAACCCCTTCAATATGCAGGAAATTTGACCTAGGGTTTGTGCACAACTTGTTCCACACTTTACAATGAAAAATTGGAAAAATATATATAGACATAGCATCCTGACGGCGTCATGTGTTAGCCTCTGACGCCGTCAACTCGCTGCCAAGATGAAATTCGTATTGCCTAGATCCACTTCTGACGCCGTCATGTAGAAATAAGCTCTGGGCCGTCACGTGTATTTGGACCCTGACGGCCTTGGTGACGCCGTCAGGCCATTAACAAATAAAATGTTCTGGGCCGTCACGTTATAAGTTCCGCATCCACCTCTTTTGTCACTCTTGACGCCGTCATGTGTTAAGGCTTGACGTCGTCAGGTACTGTTCCCAGCAAGGAATTTGAGACTTTGCCGTTTTCTTCACTTTTATGCTCCAAAAACGTCCAAAATGCTTCCTTTTCCAGATTTCTCCTCAAAAGTACCTAAAATGACAAAAGGAACGATTTAGGGAAATAATTGATCAAATAATCATGAATTCGGGCTTAAATGACCCCTTAAAAGCGGTACACTTTTCGCCTCATCAAATACCCTTACACTTGAGATTTGCTTGTCCTCAAGCAAATGCGCTTTTATTCTAATCAAAATACAAGTTATGGGTCATTTAACACTAATATAAAAGTAATTACAACAAATAATCGTTCCACTAATAACCAAAAACAAGCACGGAGGTCATACACTAGCACCTCACAAATAGTGTTTAGATACTCACATCTCTCGGGTGTAATAAAGTATATATCACAATAAGGAAATGGAAAATATATCTCACTACCTGTCATAGCAAATAGATTACCATAGGCTTGGGAAAGGATCAAACCTCCACCACTTGGCGTAAGCACCTATGATAAACTATTAAAGAGGTCTTTTGAAGGGTTATAACGTTAGGTGTAGGGATATGGAAAACACAGTTTTGTTAGATAAAGGCAATATTTACTGGTGGCGAGTTAATCATCTTTGGTTAATTACATGTACAATATGGCGTTGCTAAGCCAAGACTCGACTCGACTTAAGCTAATAAATCAAAAATAACAAAGACATAAAACAAATATAGAATGAAACGGGATGGTAGTCCGTATGTTTTTCTTTTCTTTTCTTTTCTTTTCTTTTTCTATATTTTTTTTTCTTTTTCTTTCTTTTTTCGATTTTTTTTTTTTTTTTTTTGACATACACTTTTACCCTACCATCCAAAATAATACATCATTGGGAATGTACATTCCCCTTACACTTGAATTTTTACATACTTTACAATAAACTACTCTAATGACTCGAATCAAGATAATCAAAACACTTTGAGTACTTTTTAAGTTTAACGCACATATGGGGGGTAATATATGATGTTCTTCCCCATTACTCCAAAACACTAGTACTTTACCCATGAGTCCCAATCGTCCCAAACAATATGTACAAGATATGACTCGACTTAGCAACCATGTAATCAATTAGATAATTAACTAAGGGTTTAAACATGTAACAATAATGCACTAAAGATGAGTGCATACAAGGAAGGCTAAGGCGATTTGGTTGCACAATGCTTAAAGTTAGAAACGAAAGGATAGGCTCGGAGGGGTGTACTAGGGGTATCGTGTACTAAAAAATGAGTACAGCGCTAAGGTGTGGGAAAAATTAATTGACTTTACTAGTCAAGTAATATGACTTAAATGGGCAAGTAATTATGATACGGGTTTAAACACAAGGGTGATCCTAATGCCTCTTATCATGTAGTAAATCATACTACACGAATGTAGTCTCACTAGCGGTCTCGGGATGCATCACTAACGCAAGTTCTAGAATCTAAATACTACCGGTACACTCATAAGCACTAATAATGAATGTTTTTCCTATCAAATCTAAAGGCGAACCTCACATATTTAGGTGGAAAATTTTTCTGAATGGTACGGTTTTGTGCTAGTCATACAACTCCTATCCATGAGACGCTTGTTAAGACTAAAGTTTCACTCCTAAATGCTGTAAAAAAAATTAAATTTGGCGCTAAAATTACACTAATAAGTATTTCTCTTAGTTTTATTACACATCTACCATCAAACAAACAAACTCAAGTGCAATAGTATCTTATAAGGTATCATCATTTACCCTCCTCTTACACTTAGGATGAACATTGTCCCCAATGTTCAATTAAAGAATGTAAAAGTAAAATAGGTAAAAGAATAAAGACAAATACTCTCCTGATTCGTTCAGTGTGGATAGTGTGTCGACAAGGTGAGATCTTCCTCCAAGAAAATGAACGTTGAAAGCTTCCCTCCAGAAATATAAATCATCTTCTTGTCATATATATCCTGTTAAACCTGAGAAAACAATCAAGGCAAACCTCGCGTAAAATCGGCAGCAATCTATATATACTAACAAATCCTAGAAAACAATTTAAGATATAATGCTTGTGGAATGAATGTTTGCAGATTTTCTGGATTTTACAAAACTAAAGAATCAACAAAAACTTTAAGACTCCGGTTTAAACAAAACTCGCAAAATTTTTTAGAATTTTGGTACCTGAGGCAGTCAGGTTGTAACTCCTGACGCCGTCAGAATGTTCCTGGAAAAATCTTATGTTAAGTTTCCGGAAAATTTCTGGAAAAACTTATGCCTTATTTCCTGGAAAATCCTGCAAAACATCATTATGACTCGATACAAGCATTTGACTCAAACAAATACTAATATACATGCTCATTTAATATTGTGGCGAATCAAGATCATTTTCGTTCTTATAAACAAATTTGGGTTTTCCCTTACACTTAGTTTTTGCAAAATACCTTTATATGTAATTAAGACGAAGGTAAAAACAAAATAAAGCATTTTCACAATTTAGTTTGAAACATGACTTACCAACAATAAAAATAAAACATGCATACGGAAACAAATAAAATCAAACAAATAAAAATCACACAAAGCATGGGTTACCTCCCAAGAAGTGCTTTTCTTTATTTACGAGTCTTGTAGCTAGACTCAAGGTCATGGGCTATCGTGTGTCGCTTATTCTCACATACCCAAGTGTGAGCCATCTAATAGTCGCCTAATCTTTCTTATAGTTATCATTTAGCTCTAAACATCCACGATAATACCTTTTATTCTTTTCATGAGGATATTTAAGCCCTTTCCTTTTATCATTCTCACTTAGCATTTCAAGGGGTGGATACCTATTACATTTCTCCATAGAAAAGTACTAGAACCTAGGGTGTGCACGGGGCATTTGGTAAACAAAATCTTCATCCCCATCTGAGAATGTAATTAACCCTTCCATAAGTTTTTCGTCAAGGTTGGTTAACCTTTTGAAAGGTTTTTCAAACACAACTTGGGTTAACTTACTATCGATAATTCTCCTAGACTCTCCATAACCATGAACTCAACCAGATAAACAAAGCTTCCTACAAACACATGCAATGTCATTGCCCTAGCAACAATATTATCTCCTTTGTATTCTAACTCATCTACCATAATTTTATTGTATTCACTACTCGAGATTATGTTCATTGGTAGAGATGAGTTAAGGTAGGCATCAAAGCTTCTAAATCCAATTTTACAAGGAAACTACATATTAAATGAGCTGTCATTCTCAATCCTTGTTCTAGGGTCGACATATCTAAGAGGGTCCACTTCATCTTCCATCCTATCCTCATTAATTACGTCACCATCATCAAGGTCCTCATCGGAGTCCGAATAGTAAAAAGGACTAGCCCTATGGTCATTATCATGGTCAGACTCTTCCATCTCAGAATTATTGTCAAAGTGATGGTTAGGCGAGAGGTTAGGTGGGTTCTCATTTTCCATTAAAGGGATTGGGGTAGGTATTTGGAAAATTCCACGACGAAAAACACGAATAACAGGAATCAAACGATCAATGCTATTGTTATCCATCGAGATAGTTTACGAACAAAAGAAACAAAGAAATAAGATAGACTAAAGAAAACCTAAAGTTAAAAATAAAAATCTTACTAGAAAGGAGTCTAGCAAGTAAACCTAATAAAAAGAAATTCAAACCTAGACAATAACTATTCCCCGGCAACGGCGCAAAAAACTTGATACGTGGGAATTGCGCCCTCGCAACAGGTTTTACCTCTCAAGGGATCTTGAGAAGCATACAAACCCCACCAGGCAGTGTACCTGATCGTTATAGTATAGTATAGTGACAAGTACTGGGAGATTGATCATTCAACTCACGAATAGTGTCGCTAGGATTAGAAAGCCTACTAAACTAGGTCTAGAGGTGAGGGATGAGTCTTTTTGTATTTTTTATATTTTATGAAAGCAAGTAAAATCTCGGGTTTTGAAAGAGTGGGCAGAATTAGTTGCTAGCCAACTAACCCAATAAACTAAGATGCAATCAAAATAAAATAAAAGAAATGAAAATAAAACTAATATACTAATGTGGTGGAAACAATAATGAGAAAAGTTATGTTTACTTAGATTTCATTACTCCCTAGATATCTTTTACCGGTTGATTAGCTTGTTACAATTGCATGGATGACGGGTTATATTCCTTAATACCAGTCGTAGGGCCGTGTACAATATTCCGTAACTCTATAAAATCCTACTTCACTCCTATGTTGAGCCGATTAAAAGCTCCTAACATGGGATCATTAGAATTCATTTATGCATTAAATACAACCAAAAATCGTAGTACACCTCCGATCATTTTTCTTAAGACGTTCAAGCAAGTTACCAATGGAAGTCTGCCAGTTTTCTTAAGCCTAACATCGAATACAATCATCCGTAATAATTATAGACAAACAATCAACCAATAATTAATATCTAGGTTTCACTACATCTAAGCAAACACAATAAAAACCTAGCCTAACATGTTAAAAGAAAGATAAACATAAGATAGAATCAAACAATACATAGACATATTGAATGATTATTGGAGAACTTATCTTTATTAAAACATGGAAGAAAGAAGGGTTTGAAACCCCTTCAATATGCAAGAAATTCGACCTAGGGTTTGTACACAACTTGTTCCACACTTTACAATGAAAAATTGGAAAAATATATATAGACATAGCATCCCGACGGCGTCGTGTGTTAGCCTCTGACGCCGTCAACTCCCCGCCAAGATGAAATTCGTATTGCCTAGATCCACTTCTGACGCCGTCATGTAGAAATAAGCTCTGGGCCGTCACGTGTATTTGGACCCTGACGGCCTTGGTGACGCCGTCAGGCCATTAACAAAGAAAATGTTCTGGGCCGTCACGTTATAAGTTCCACATCCACCTCTTTTGTCACTCTTGACGCCGTCATGTGTTAAGGCTTGACGTCGTCAGGTACTGTTCCCAGCAAGGAATTTGAGACTTTGCCGTTTTCTTCACTTTTATACTCCAAAAACGTCCAAAACGCTTCCTTTTCCAGATTTCTCCTCAAAAGTACCTAAAATGACAAAAAGAACGATTTAGGGCAATAATTGATCAAATATTCACGAATTCGGGCTTAAATGACCCTTTAAAAGCGGTACACTTTTCGTCTCATCATCAATCATAGGTGATTTGGCTCTTTCGGATGATGGTGATGATAGATGGATTTGGGACAGAGATATCTCCGGTTCCTTTAAGGTTAAAACTCTAGCTCTCTGTTGGGTTGCAAGATATAATTTTGGTTGATGACCACATTGGGACACATCATACATGGAATTCTTGGGTTCCTCGAAAAATCAATTTATGTGTTTGGAGGGCTTCAATCAACAGGTTACCTACTAGATTTAACCTTGTTTCTAGAGGAATTGTCTTGACTGCTAGTTGCCCTTTTTGTGATATCGATGAGGAAGTTTTGGATCATTGCATCTTAAAATGTCCCCGTATTGTTCCCATATGGAGGAAAGTGTGGAGTTGGTGGCAGCTCCCTACCCCGGCTGTTTTCCCCTCTTTCTCCATTCAAGATATTAGCCTTGGTTCCTTAACTAATATGGGTTGTCCCAAGCTCAACAAGATCATTTATGGTGTTTTTCAATGTGGTGTTTGGGTGATCTGGAAATGGAGAAACAAGGTTGTTAATGCCCCGTTTGACTCACGTGATAAAGTCTTAGATGAGGACGTCTTCCCTTCCATTCAAAGACTTGCCAAGTCATGGATTTCGGCCCGATGCAAATCCCTTCCTTACCAATGGAATCGTTGGATCTCATGTCCCAGTTCTGTTCTAAATTTGGTCTATCCTGCTAGAGTTTATTGTGGGTTTCTTTGGCCGCCTGTTTTGGCCTTTTCTTGGTTGCTTTCCCTCGTTGTATCTCCTTTTCGGTTTCCTTCTCGGATCCGTTTTAATAAAATCTTAGCTTTTCAAAAAAAAAAGACTACATGCGAAGCAACTCCGACAAGCTTTGACTACTATTAACCGCTCATGTTAAACTGTTGATAATCATGGTTTTAATATTACAAATATCTAATAAAGGATGTCAACAAGCATTTATTTGTTGCAAACATGGCAAATCAAGCAACGATTTATGAATGTTTGCAAAAATTTGAATTGTTAGTTATTATCTCATAATTGATGTTATGTTTTATTTTCCGTTTCACTAAATGTTTTTTATATGTTCTTTGATACATGTTAAGATATTTTGCTCACGTTGAATTATCGCATGTTACTAACATTTGCAATTACATTTTGATATCTTCACGTTCTATTTTGAATGTTACACGAAACACTTACTACAATATTGCATATCGTTAATTGCCTGCCGCTAGGAATTTCCGTTGTTATGACGGGTACTCGCCTAGTTATAATAAAGCCGACAAGTCTCATAAACTTATATAAGACTATAATAAACTTATATAAGCCCACAAGTCTCAAAATAAGTCGGAAAATTGAGGCTTATGAAATATAAGCCAAAACACAAATAAGCTCATAAGCCACATATAAAAGGTACCTTTGGGGTTTGTTGTTTCATTTGTCTTGATGAATCACTATGGTTTCGTTCGGTTATTTCGATTCGGTTTTTATCACTTTTCGATATAGTTTCAGCTTTTTTCTCAGGCTTGGTTTTTAAGTTTTCAAAAACCAAAAAGTTCAGTTCCGTTTCGGTTTTTGGGCAAAAACCAAACTATAATAACCGAACCGAAACCGCTTTTATTATATAATAATATATATCTAATATAATATAAATAAATTCTAATTAAATCAAATTTATAAACTCAGTATTTGTTTTGTTGGTGGATTTAAAATATATTTATCTTAACGTTTATGTGTGTGCTTAATGTGTATGTGTCATTACTTGACAAGATAGGTTATATTGTGTGCTCATCTATATTTGTGTATGTGTAGAAATTTAGGATAATATTATTTGGCTTAGAATAACAAAACATAACTAAAGAAGAATAAACAATTTTCTTATGTAAAACAAGTTTGTTATTATGAATTTGCCAAGCTCTATCAAAAAAAGTGTAGATTGGCAGGGACACCTCAACCTTGTGTACAATAATGGTACAATCAACCCTACACAGCAAAAGTTTGATGCTATGAAATACCTCCAACCAATACACCCAACCATGCTGCGGAACGGATTCGAACTCGCGTCCTTTGTTGGATCAAGACATCACATGGCTGCCCAGGCTTCTAAGGTAGCTTCTAAGTTTGTAATTTGTTTGCGGTAACGCAATTATACAGATTTCATAAGTTGGATCACAAGTTGATAACGCGAATAACTCAGGTTGATCGTATTTACGTAGTGATATCAATATATAAACATTTAACAAAACTGTGTTTGAATGTTCCTCAAATTTTATTTGTTAGTGTTTAGAGTTTTTATCGTGCATAAACTCTAGTAATAATTTACTTTGTGTTGAAAGTTCAAGATTCAATATATTCAAGTTTGAAACCCACCCCACCAAAAAAAACCGGTGTGGCACCATCCCCACCAGGCAAGCCAATGTCGTTTCCTTTTCTTTCTTTCTTTCTTTTCTTTTGTGTTGCATTTCTGTTTTATTGGGTTATGTGTGAGCCAGAGGTGTCCTATAACTTGAGTGATGATGGATGGCGTTTTTTAATTAAGTTCTAGTTTTGATTAAAAAAAAAAAAAAAAAATTGAGGTGACAACACTTTTTGCTATAACACGAGCCTTATGGATCTAAGGACACCTTGTGCTCTTAGATAAGTTGTCATGTACAAGTAACCAAACTTCTCAAAGAGCTATGCTTTTTAAGACAGTCGATTACAATATAATTAAGGTTATTGAAGAAGGTCTAATCCTGCTGTCAATAGAAATCACCACACCTAGAGTTAAATGAGGAGTTGCAAACTAGACTTGCTCATTCCTGGACTGAAAAAGACACCAACGATTTTATGTTAAATGATAAATATGAGTATCTTGGTGAATGCTCTTAGCCCCATCAGCCATACAATCTCTAGAAAACTGCCAAGAAGATCTGGAATACTTTAACAATGATTTATGAAAGAAAGTAATAAGGTGAAAGAACACAAAAACCTATGACAACTATGTGATAAGTTTAACATATATCTACTAATCCCATGACAACTATGTTAACACAAGATATTTCACACCAGGTTAAGAATGGAGACACGTATACATGCATGTAGATGCAATGGACGACGCGCGCGCGGGGGGTGGGGGGGGGGGGGGTGCTTATAGGAAACTATAATTACGTCATCGAATGGAAACTCTACAAACTCTCCAGCTCATCAACGAATTGTGATACAGCATCTACTATTCTATATACAATCACTTGTATGTTAAAACGACTAAATAGTAGAACCTGGGCTAAACACTAGACAAAAATGCTTATAGGAAACTATAATTACGTCATCGAATGGAAACTCTACAAACTCTCCAGCTCATCTACGAATTGCGATACAGCATTTACTATTCTATATACAATCACTTGTATGTTAAAACGACTAAATAGTAGAACCTGGGCTACACTCGTGCAGCATTTTCATGTTTGATTTCATACAAGTCATAAAGATCTTTATATACCGAAGAAGTCTTGCTAGACTGTTGACTTTTTTTACAGAAAGTCAAAATCAAACGACTTAAACAAACATGCCCTTGTTCTTACTCTCACCCATTGATTTCAATCTAAAGAACAAAACCTTCTAAAGTAGTCTTATTGGTCTTTACTTCATTTCTACAAAGAATGAGTGTATAACAATTGTATATATATTGAAGAATAAATGTTTCATGATTTTGTCTTCCTTCTTTCGTCCAACGCCTATTAGAGAAAAAGGATTGCAGCACGTTAATTAAGTTATTTGAAAGGGTTGATATTGAAAGGTTAATAACTTTCAAAAGTAAGGAAATAAGGATTTAAGACTGAAAGGACTTTACAAATACCTTGCTTTGAAACATTCGCATAGTGAGCACCAGATTGTCACGCATTCTACAAGAGGAAAACAGAAATTGTGATACCATTTTTTCTTGATGAATATTGTCAGGTCGAACTCAAAGTTGAACTGAAAAAGATGTACATTTGACTATTGAGGTCAAACATGCTATGTTTGGAAAAGACAGTTTGATTTGTAATCATCATAAACTTGCATCGGCATTTTGTTGTTTGTAGTAGGTTGTCAAAAAGACTACTAGGTGTCAAGCGCCCTTTAAAGTTAAAATTATCAACATAAATTTTGAATTTGAAAAGTGGTTTGTTTGACCCCAAGAGAGTGTACCGCTTTTTGTAAAACACGAAAGTCAAACATAAAGTTAACAAGAACGCGGACCAACGTATTACCTGACATCATTGAATGTACTAAAAGGATGTGAAGCACCATTCGGACGTGTCAACACAAATTGTGTACTTACCCCCGAAGGGATTTTGATCTGCAATATCATAAAGAGACGATAATTATCTAGAAGAAATAATTCTTCAAATATATTATTGGCAAGTTTGAAGTGATAAATCACTTATGCACACTATTTTGCCACCGGTAACGGGTATTCAAGACATTTAAGTGATAATTTAGAAGAGGTGACTTTCTATACCATTATATTTTATTTTTAATTGTAAACCTTATTGTCATAGTCAGGACCTTGTAATTGCAAAAAAATAGGTCACACGTGACAGTTCGTCCAAATTGACAACTCTTACAGAATGCGGTGTTTATTTCCACGAACAATGGTTGCTTGTAATGAACTATTAAGAAAAAACAAATGTTGCAGAGGGACATAAGATTGCAAAGGAGTTGATGACCCAATGAGCTTTTAGCATCTTCATGTCTAACTCATAGCAGTCACCCAATGGGCAGACTGGGCGGAATGAGTAACAGGTCAAAACGGGTAATCTGCACAGTTGGGTCGGTTTAAGATGCCACCAAAACCCTTATTTTTTTCAAAAAATTTATTAATATTTCGTGATTAATATGACTAAACCAGGTCAATACAACAATCCTATATTATTATTAATTAAATTAAATCAGGAGGTTGTATGCTAAAAAATACACACTATGGGAGACTTGTGACCCGTCTGACCCATTTGGTATGCTTCAGCCAATTTTACAAATTTACGTTTTTAACCATTAGAAATAAAACGTGCCGAAATCAATCCATATAAAAAAAGAAGAAAAAAAAAAGTCAGAATTGTCAACACTACTACATGAAAAAAAATTACGTACCGATAAATCACTGGAATATTTCTCATCGATAACAATTTCTTGAGTTCGATTGATCCTTATTTGGTAGTTCGATCTTCTCAAAGTGAATGTTGTTTGCTCCCAGTTCTCAGCGGAATCCACCTGCAGGAACGATCAAATCAAGTGTTAATAGTAGATAAACAGAAAGTAACTTGTTCCACCAATAAACGTGCTACAAAACTAATAAAAAAAACATTTACTTTAGTATCAAGTTCATGTTTTAAAAAGCATTTACTTTAGTATCAAGTTCATGTTTTAAAAGATTGATTCATAACTACTTTTATAATGTGAATACACTTATGAACAAATAAGGTGCAAGAAACTGTACCAGCAGCAAAACCACAAATGATGCTTGACCAGCCGATATATTTCTGTCTATTTCCTGTTGCATTTCTGGATCTGCAGGATATCATATTTTTAAGAAAATCAGAACAGAAAAAACAGGATTTATGCTTTCAACAGATTATTAGTACAAGCTTGGCATGAATGTAAAGAGTACCAAGCGTCTCCACACTTCAATTAACTTCTGAATTCAAAACTATTAACTGAGTAAACTTACCACATGTTATCTTGTTCTGATCATTGGCAAAGAGCCGCACTATTTCCCCTTGACGACCTTGGTCATCCATTGGTATGCACTCAACAGCAATAAGTTTATCAACATCATCAGCTGTAACTACATATTCAGGATTTGTGGCCCCTGTGTAATCAACAATATTGTGGATCAAAACATATGGATACTCATGGGCTCATGGCACTACAAAAATTACTGCCTTCATCCCATTATAAACACAAAATATAATCAAATGCTGTATTTTATCATAAATAGACCATTTTAACTGAGGTGGCAAAATGGGTGGATCAGTGAGATTAGACAATGGGTCAAAACTGGTAATTTGTTTATCAAAAGGGTTTGGGCCAAAACTGGTCATTTATTTGTGGGCCGAGTTAGGTTGACCGGAAAGACTGTACAAAATTTCAGATCATTTTTAATAAATCATGTAGGAGGTTTTATGCTTTAAAACTACACTTAAAGGAAATTCGACCCATTTTCTTTGAGCCAATTTTATATATAACCCATTCGAGATAAAACATTACCTGACATTCATAAGTAAATGGGGTCAAAGTTACCAGCTTTACAATTTTACCATTTTGAATTACACACATATATACATTAAGTGGCTCAACTATGCTTGTCAAATGGCATATAGCATTCTGTAAATACTTACCATCAATGTACTCCCTTGTGCCGTCTTGAAGGTGACGAACCCACTGACAGAGAGACAAACATATCAATCTCACATTATCTGATAGAACTAATAGAATATTTTGGCTAAAAATTTGCATGTTCTTGTACCTGAAACATGCATAGTGATGTCCCACGCACTGGAAATCCACAGCCTAAAAGTTTACCTCCTGGTTTTGCATCCCCGCTAATTTGGAATCCATCTATTCCAGGGCCATCTTCTAGTGAGAAAGATAATGTATTAGCATCTATAACAGCTCAAACCGCAGCAGTAATAATTTACTTTCTTTTTAAAGGACAAGTATGATAGACCTTGACTATTACTCCGTATTTTATATGGATAATATTAGAAATCAAAGTGTGGAATGAATTCTAGTCAATAAAAATATAAATAGGCTTTTTAGTTGTAATTTCATTGTGCCTAGTTTGATAAACTGATTTAGTATCAATTGGGAGAGCTGGTAGACCCCTTGAACGTTGGCTAAATTATTGTGATCATTTATTCAATTTACGGTTCGGATTTATTCTTTTCTCAAGGTGGGTCTCAAAGCAAAGATGATGCAAGTCTGTTTGCAAATGAGCGATAGAGTGTACCCATCACAGCGGAAATCCCTAATGGGGGAACACAAACCAGAAGATGTGGCAATCGAGCATCAACTTGCTGATTCAAGGATCGAGTGACCCCTATGATAAGTGAGCAGAAAGTCGCTCACCCGAAGTCCAACCAAACCCACGATGACAGAAAAGTGTCGTTTAGTTAGACTCGATGAATATACTTCCTCCACAACTATTCCAGGGGTCAATTTTTATTCCATCATCGACTTTATCCCTTGTTGCTGGCCTCATTCAATCTATCACTACATTATGTGTCTCTACTGTGACATGTGTTGCGATAGCCACCCGTTCTTATTGTCCATCTACAGCAGACTTGCACCATCTTGAGCATCTCAATCCTTTTGTCAGTCCTTAGTTAAGAATTGACTACTCTTATACCAGTTTAATAAAAAACGTCTCAAGAAAATAATGAATACGAACCGTAAATCAAATAATCAAAAATTAAAATTAGTTAACATCTGAGAGGTCCATTGGCTAGCTAGAGTCGTACTAGAATAAATTATACAACATAACGAAATTACAACCCTAAACCCCTATTTACAGATATTCTTTTTTTGAGGGTAACCATGGTTCCAACCTTTTGGCCGACTAATCCACGGGGTTTGAACCCACCGCAAGCCCTCCCTTTTTAGGAGGTTGGCATGGCCCCCCTTCAGGGTTGTTTGAGCAGGAATTGAACTTGAGACATCACACATTTAAGTGTGATAGTCACAAGCACTTTTGCTACTAGGCCACCCCTGAGTGGTTATTTATAGATACTCATGATGAGAATTTTTTTTTTTTTTTTTTTTTTTTTTTTTTTTTAATATGATATATTTTATCTTTTTTGGTGGCCAAAGGTGGGTGGAGACATGCCAAGATGGTTTTAGATCAAAAAGGGTCATTTTATAGCAGTCATTTGGGTTGGGATGACCACATGCAAAAATTTAAATTGGTTTTTTTTGTTTTTTGGATGGCAAACTCAGATCAAGTTTGGGAGGGACTTGAACCCATGTGGAGCCAGCTTTAATACGCCTTTGGCTTAACCCATTTGACCAATTACAGATATTCATAACCAAAATTGAACCATTTATAGATAAATAGGGCAAAATTGTCTCCTCTAGTTAGTTAGCATCTATAACACATGAAAGAATACAGGGTTGTAACTTTTCTTCTACTACTATTGTACATACAAGAAATTTTATAGGACAACTAAATACCCGTAACTGTATTTGTTACCTTCCAAAGCATAAGAATCAACCCCATCATTCATTGGGGAAGGTTGAAAGTAATTGTCATCGGCAGCATCTTCAAATCTACTATTTCCCCTATTATAGTCATAAACTTGATCTGTGTTCTGACTGATAAAAAAAAATAAAAAAAATCCAGTAAACTACTAGCAAATATATTACGAGGTTTGAAAAAATTGATGCCAACCTAGGCCCGGAAGCAAAGTTATGCCGACTAGCATTATCTAATGATTGATTTATCTGACCATTAAACATCAAGCCATTCCTTACTCCAGGGTCGCTTTCAGGTGCGTATTTAGAAACCTCATAATTTGGTTCCAAATGTCTGCCACCTGTCGGATTGTTATAGGGTGATGGTGCAAATCGCTGCTGACCCTGATAGATAGGAGAGCACAATAAGCACATTAGAAGAAAACCTAACTACCTACATAGCTACTTTTACATACAGACATCCAAACACTCATTTCACATAAAAAAATAGAAATGATTGCAACTCATCCCTATAGGTACCTTTCAGAGGCATTCATTATTTAATTACAAGATAAATTCTAGGTTTAGAGAAAAGAAAGAATTTAATTCTACAGAAATTTAGGAACTAGGTTCAACCTTCTAACATCAAATAAGAAATCACATTACAGGGCAGGGGTACAGTTATGGAGTATAAGATAGTGATCATACTTGTGATTGTGATGCCCTTATCTTCTGCTGCATTTGGTCATGCAAGTGCTGCATGAAAGAAGTTTGAGTTAAGAATTAATGCAATATAAGTATCATTTAATGCAATATAAGTACCGTTTAAGTGCGATAAATATCACATGGAATATATGTAATACGTTAAAAAAAAAGCTCTGGGGATACCAAGTCATGACGCTCTCCAGAAAATCATTTTTTTTATTAATCACATGAGGTGCTTTTAAATCAGAATGAACTTAGACGTTCGTTTTTTAGATGCATCAAAATTCCAGGAATGGAAAAGGAAAAATCAATGAGCTAGAATTCCTAGAATAGTCCCTGAGAGTATGAGATAAATGCAATGTTACATCCTTGAAACTTGCCCGACCTATAAGCACAGCACCAACTAAATGTGGCAATTCAACTCGTTTACCTAGAATTGGGTACTTGGGATTATTTTATCTCCCTTGGCTCTAATGGGTAATAGAAACTTAGCTCTAGTGGAATAGACCAAAATGATCAGACGGGCTTGAAGTCGGCCAAAATATGTGCAAATGCTTACAAATAAGTGAATCACTTTAAAATGAGTTAGATTAGTTTTTCTTTAAAGAGTGAAAGATTGTATTGCGCCAACAACTAGCAAGATGCTAGTAACAGTTAGATTAGTATTTTAGTAGTATAGTTTTCATAATAAACAGTAATGTGTTGGTGGGTCAACCCAACCCAGACCCTATGTAAAAATTACGTATTTTGACCCAAACTTGTTTTGACCCATTAACCAACCTGACCGTATTGCCACCGATAGCTCCATTATATAAAGTACATGAATAGTCAAGAAAAAAAATGTGACATGCACTTCCAAAGAGGAAAATTTCCAAGCAAGTGTACCTTTTGAACCATTACTCAACCCGCCCATATTACCCCACGTGAAAGCCCACTACAAATTGTGGTACATGTCATACCTTTATGCTATCAGAAAGAGCTGCAGCATTTGTCACACGAGGCAAAATGCCATATTCAGCCAATAGCCCCACTAAGGATGACATAAAGACATATCTCTCATCTTCAGCAACCTGGGACATTAAATTGCATCAAAAAAAGATGCAAAATGGAACAAAAAAGGTAAATGAAATTTAATATGAAGCAATAGCATTAACATGATGTAGAGCAAGCCTACAATAGACAACTCTTCGAGTTATGTCACACTTGACATGTGAATATTATGCAAGATATATATTTCGAATCATATCACCATCACAAGAGAAAAGTGAATGATTTAGAGTATTTGAGTGTTATATGAATTAAACAATGACAAAACTAGATGTATGTATGAATCGATTCAAGTGGTTAATGGTTTCGTTTTTTTATTATAAAGTTATTTGACTTGGTCATGAATGTGTATGTATTCATTTTAATTCAATAAATGTGCTGCTTTATATGTAAGCTGAGTTCACAAATTTGACCCAAAGCAACCAAATCAGATAACCCATCATACTTGATTGGGTTGGTTTGTAAAAATAGTCTGAAGGTAGCGCTTTGACCAAGAACTTAGATTTCAAAGGCTCAAAACAATTTAAAGACAGCGACCACCCATAAGTAAAACAGCTACTTTTTGCATGTTTAATACTCTAATGAAATCCAACAATTTGTACCTGCTAAACTAGTGCTTAATTTAAAGAGAAATTCAAAATGTGCTCCTATAATATGTACACTATAAAAGTAAATACCAGATATCAAGGTATTTATTTCATTCAAACGACAGGTGCCAAATTAAAAAACACGCAACTATTAGACACGTGATCCTTGACATACCTTCAACTCATGGGCTAATTTCAGATTTTCATCAAGAACACCTTTTCTATGAGCCAGTTCATTTGCAGCAGACCTGATAGCTTCAGTTTGCTTTTCATCTAGAGCCTGTCACTCAATAGAATAACTCTGTCATACAAAGAAATGCAACATCTCCTTTCTTGGAAAAGTGCAATTGTCAGTTTATCAATTTGTTCAATGGCAATCACTAGTTCACTACAGAATGTTTGTAAAAAAATTTACACACTGTGTGTTCGAGGGATATTTTAATATAAATTGCATTTTTTGTGACAAAAAATGAAGCTAAATTACCACCAAAAGATAATCTTATTGAATATAAAAGTAAGGACAAACCAATCGTAGCTCTGAAAATTTCTTTTCCAATGTATATTTTTCATTCAATAATTGGCGCTCCTGATATCACCAAAATCCAAGTTAAATAATTTTCAGAACTATACATGAAACCAAATAACAAATAAACAAAGGCACACAATCATGACAGCAAGTACCTTGACACTTGCAAAGGTAATTTTTTCTCGAAGAAACTGGATTTCCTCCTTTTGAGCTTTAACACGTGCAAGGCGTTCCTAACAAAATAACAATTAGAGAAACTATATGATTAACACTAGTTCTCTAATGCAAAAAAGTTAAGTTCATTTTGTAAACCTGTTCATCTGAAGAATATTCAGTATTGTCGTTTCCCTGGGTAAAAGAACTTGTTTGGTGGTTATGCCTGTATATAAGATAGTCATTGCATGTTAACTCATTAAGAATCCTTGAAAAGGTCAACGACAAGTATAGATGGCCAATTTTGACCCATTTACGGTCAAATTATTATTTTATCTCTAGCTGGTCAAACAAGTATTTTAAATAACAAACGATTATCTTAAGAGGGTTGTACCAAAAAGTACCCATTTTGACCTCTTGCCCAACCAGCCCGCCGCATCACATGACAAGCAAATGAATACAATTTAACTATATTATTACCCGCTTGAAGAATCAGAGGGTCTTGTCTGAATACCAATGGCACTGTTGTTATTATTCATCAGGTTTCGATCAGAAGACATTGCATTGAGATTTCCGAGTCCTCTGGAAGACCACATTTAGTTGTAGAAGATATAATTTCCATCGTTACCGGCTGAATGTAGCATTTTATATAGATATATTCTCATGATCCATTGAGAGCAGATCGATTTCAAACCCTCATCTCCAGCGGAAGTGGGCAGACCTAACAACAGTCAGAGTATGTCAGTCAGTTATATGTATCATATTGTTTTAATTAACCCGGGACATTTTTACCCATGCTCCGCTGCAGGGCGCGGGGTTACACACACACACACACAAAAAAAAAAAAAAAAAGCGTTATTATTGGAATCTCATTTAAGTTGGTTCACAAAAAGTATACTAAAAAACAACAAACAAAATTTAAGACATTCAATATTTGTAAATGGAAGTAATAAATATTTACTTGTAAGTTGTAAAAAAACCTATAGATTATGGATAGAATTGTCATCTTTGAGATGTTTAACGTTAAGGGGTAAATTGTCATAATAGGGCTAAAATTTTTAAAAACTAAGAAGCCTTATGCCATTTCGAACCCTCGACCTTGATGTATTTATTTGATAACTAAAAACTTTAAGCTCATAACACTGTTTGTAAACAGTATTTCATCTCACATAACAATAAACAATTATAGCCTGACAATTGTTATTATTAAAATTTCTTTATAGTCAATCCCATTTGTACGGTGTGAAAAAAGAACAAGGTTGTGCTTGTGGGTCCCAGTCCCACTTATAGATTACGAAGATGCGCATAAAGGACCATAAATGAAGAATATACAAAACGGGTATACATGAATATAAATCATTCTCTTTCTTGTATATAAAATAGCAACTTGAATGAGATAGTCTAAAATCAGAATTTTTTTCAGGAGAAACCTATGCTTTTAAAATGAGTTTGCTAGTGACAGTGGAAGTGTATATTTTTGACTTAGTGATGTCGAGGAAGATAGCAAGCTAAGGCAACAAGTGGCTACATGTGGTTATGATATTAAACTTATGTGATTTTGCATATACTACATCTAAGAAATCCAGGTGTGAATCACAAATTCGTGATATATATATATTTTTTTAAATAAATAAAATAAAATAAAGTCATCTTCAATGTTATTTGCCAATGATAAAAGATAAAACAACAATATCCAAGCATGCAACAAGGTAGTCAGTTGATTTATTTCCCACTTCCATTGATAGTATGGAACAACTTTACCCGATTAACACTCATTTAAAACATTTACCTTCAAGTATTGATCCAGATTCCTTGAGTTTTGATTCACACAAAGGGGAACCAAAATGAGGTTACAAACCTCATCATGTTGCAACTCTAACCTTGAATTTAGTTTCCGTTAGTTAACTACTTCAAACAAAATCAAAAACCCTTAGCTCAGTCATCATGGTAACTCAAATCTTCTCTTAGTCTAATCAATTATACCCTGAGTTCAATAATCTGGGTAGTTATTACCCTTGCTATAGTCGATTAAGTATAATTGCCAAGTCCGTTCTAAAAAAAAAAAGTATACTTGCCAAGTTGTTTATTGGCTCTAGCTTGGTTCAAAGTTTTACTCCTAATAAGTTAAACTTGAATATGCATCATTGTGGATAGGATATAGTGATTTACTTTGATAGGTGTTGAATTTTTCTACTTTTGGCTAATAATAGTAATAAAATGACCAAGTAACCATTTGTGGACTTACTTCTTTCTGGGAAACGTCTTAAAGTCCAAGATAACTGGTTTCTTGCTGGTTTGTCAGTAAACTTCGTTAGATGAGCTAAGCCCACCAAGCATATAAAAGCCAGAGGGTAATTCAAAGTTAAGCTTAATCACTACTTTCTGCTTCTTATAAACTTAAGTTTAATTTGTGAGACTATTTAACGAATTTCATTTACAATTTCATATAAGACGTAAACTTATACATACAAATAGGAAATGAGTGAAGGCTTAAGTCTATACGAGTGAAGCAACGCACAAATTTGCAGAAACATGGCCCTTGACACCTCTACACCACATAATACAGAAGACAGTAGAAAATCCATAAACATCCACGTTCAAACATATAAAAAACTACACTTCATGTATAACTTCTGTAAATCACAAATAGCAATGTATATTAACCGTGCAAATAAGCTACTTCTTTTTTCCAATAATCATTATAATGCAAGAATATGCAGGTCACCTTAAACTGTTCATACTTCAGAAAAGAAAGGACCGCCTATGCCAGTTTATACAATTCCTAACCGTGAAACCAAACAAGTCTGTCCAAAATTAAAAAATAAACATACAAACTTTAGCACTTAACCTAATCAATAAGAACATTAAGAAGATTCTAATATTCCTAGTTTAAACTCCTATTAACAAAAGTCAACTCATTAGCATGTAATGCCATAGCTGTACTCCTGTCTTGCACAAATATTAAACAAACAACACACAACTAATCAGACCTACATTTATTGATATTAAATTTATAAAGTCAGAATATGGCCGTTAAAGTGTGCAACTTCATTAACAACCTCATTTCCATAGATAAATTCACCTCATGCACTACTCTACGACCTCAAAACCAAAGCTTAAACCTTTTGTATTTTTTTTTTCCCTTATATTTTACTATATATCAATTATCAACTCAAAATTGTATTTTTTTCCTTTTAATTTACTTTTGCGCCTTGACGTTAGGTATAGTACGGTTTTGCTCTTAATATTGATTTACTATCGCTAAAAAGCGCGAGCAAAGAAACAATTATTATCACCAAATGTCAAACCTAGTACTTTCCAAATGCACAATTTACACTACTTTCTTAATAAGCCAAAACCTAACACAATCCTACACCTAATCCTTGCTATTTAATCCTACAAAAATAACATCAAAATCTAACTGAATAAAAGCAAAAATCACACAAAAAAAAATGCCACCAAGTAAAATTATCAGCCAATAAGCAAGAAAATTAACAAAATCTTGATGCATCAGAAAGAATAAGCAAAACTGAAAATTAAGAAAAGATATGAAAAGGGTTTGTTTACCTGGGGAATTGTGGCAGAACCCAGATGGGAAAATGGGATTAAATGACAGATCTATGAGTAATTGAATGATTGATAATTAGGGTTTATGTGTTTTTTATTAAGTTTTTATATAAAATTGGGGTATTTTGGGATGGAGATTGTGGTTAAATAAATTTGTTTGGTTGGAGTCAAGAGAGGTATGAACATGAAAAACTAAAATTGGAAAAACAGATTTTATATACATGAAGAAAGAAAAGAGAAAGAAAGTGGAAAGAAAGTGACTTGATTTGAATTAAGTATTTATTGGAATATAGTTTACTTATAAACTAGAACGGTACCCGCACAATGCGGCGGCGGGTACCTGTGATTATATTTTGCATTATTCGGTTACATATTTATTTATTTTTATGCTTTATAAGTAAAGATGGTTAAGCAAAATAATTTTAGTTTGAACAACCAACCTGCTTCCTAACAAACTTCGTAACCAATTTGCTTCATAACCAACTTCTTAACCAATTAATTTTGAAATTCTTCCATAATTTTAAGCCTTTCTAATTATAGAATAGTCCCAAATACATTATATAGTAGTATAGATATAGATAATGTGGTGTTAGCAGTTAAAGCGAAGTTTTTGCGTTTTTAAAGCGTGATATAAAGCAGTACAAAATATGAAAATATTTATATATTTTTATCATATACTTATAGGTTTTAAGATCATTTGAGAACCAAACTTTTTTTACATATCAAAAGACTAATCTCTACCCTCCATCTTTATTTGATCTAATGGATGAGATTAATCTCAACAATTTAAAAAAACTCATTTTATCATTTTTTTTCAAATATTAATATCTTTATATAGATAGACACTTTGATATATTTTCGGAAAAAAAATCGTTTTTTTCATGGCTGAAAAAATCACATGTGATGTGTAATATCACACATGTGATATTAGTGTAATATTACATATCACATGTGATATTACACTAATATTACATGCGAAAAAATCACATGTGATATTACATATCACATATGATGAGTTGAGATCTATGTAGAACCCATACGGCCATACATGTCATAAAACCTATCAACCAATCATATCCACCCATTTATATTTTTCACTTTTTTTTTCAAAACAACATATGTTGCAAACGGTAAATCTGCAAGCTACAAAAAAATATCATCGCGACGAGAATTAAATCATCTTTCTATAGATATGCATTATTATATACTTTCGACGAACTTTTTTTTTTCAAACTTATTTTTTTTTTAATTTCCGCCCAGAAAAATCATATATGATTCGTAAAAATCACATATGATTTGATTTTTACAAATCACATATGATTCTTACGAATCATATATGATTTGTAAAAATCATATATGATTTGTAAAAATCACATATGATTTGATTTTAACGAATCACATATGATTTTTATAAATCATATGTGAATTTTCTGGGCGGAAATTTTGAAAAAAAATACATCGAAAAAAAAATTTGTCGAAAGTATATAACAATGCATATCTATAGAAAGATAATTTAATTCTCGTCTCGATGATATTTTTTTTCGCGTAATGATTTACGACTTGCGAGATATTTAATTTAAAAAAAAATGGTGAAAGTTTATTTTTTTATTTTGATAAAAAAAAAAAAATAGTGGCTAAGATTGCTTGATTGGTTCTATAGTAAAACTTGGTTCTACACGGATGTTTTGGCCACATGGGATATATCACATATGATTTTTTCAGCCACGAAAAAAAAGTGAAAAAAATGAAAAGAAAATAAAAAAAAAAATTGTCGAAAGTATATTAAAGTGCCCGTCTATAAAGATACCCGTCTATAAAGATAATTAAATGCTCGTCGTGATGGTATAATTATTTTCGCTTAACAATTAACGGTTTAAAAGATATTTAAATTATAAAAAATGGGTGAAATATTAAAATATTTTTAATCTCAACCATTGATCTCTTTTTAGATGGATGGTGAGGATGAGTCTTTTGGTATGTAAAAAAGTTTGGTTTTTAAAATAACTCTCCTCATTTTTATATATATTGAGTTTACAAAAAGCGTCGTATATAATGAATAACGTGAATATTTTTCATTTAAAAAATATATATATTGAGTTTACATCGCGCATTTATCTGCCTCATCTCACGTCACGCCTAGAGTCGACATATTGGTCTATTTCGTAATGTGGAGATCACGCCTTAGCGGTGCATTGTTGCCGCCATGACACACTATTGCAGCGTTAATTTGTTTGCGCGTGTATCTTTATTATTATTTTTTAGTTTATACTTTATATATTAAATTATAATTAAGTATTTAAATAATTAATAGATTGAATTGTCTTTTTATAAGTAAGTGTATTTTAATCAAACAACATTAATTTATGTTTTTAAACTTTTAAGGAAGATGATCTTTACACTCTCATTTTTTATTTGCACACTCTAATATGTGCATTCAACACTTGTACATTTATTATATGTTGTTTTACCAGTTTATACATTTGAGTGTGTAAATAAAAAATGAGAGTGTGTTAATCAACTCACTAATACTAAAGTTTAACCATTTTCTCCTTACTAAATGATACTCATGCCTATCGGCAACGATGCATAGTAGCATCAATTTGTGTGTGTGATGTGTGTTATCTCATTTTAATATTTTTAAAACCGAATCTAACAACAGTGGGAGGTGTCGTAGTTGGATCCGTAATAGTAAGCATTGTAACTGATACACAGAGTTTAATATATAGTTTTTTTTTTTTTTTTTTTTTTTTTTTTTTACAAAATGCTTAGGCTTATCAAAAGGACAAGGGCATCTTATCAAAAGCAAAATGAACGTTGACTCTGTTAGTAATAACAACACTCTCAGGTAGTGTACCCGATCGCATATGGTATAAACTCGGTAAGACCGGGTCGTTCGCTGGTGCGAGTGAAATTAATTGTTTCAAAAGCAAATTTATTAAATATGACAACTTGTGTTTGAAATCCAAACAATTATTCAAATTAAAAATAATTAAAAGGAAATAATTAAAAATCGCAAAATAAGTAAAATGAAGATGAAATCAATGAGAGAAATATGTACTCGTCTAGCTACTTCTCTAACTTGTCAACGACATGATCCGCGAGTGCAGTGTCTAACTAGCAATGCTTTAATGGGGCGAATGTAGTGCAAGTCTAATATGAGTCATTAGTCCCTACACACTTTATCCTATAAGTATCTATCCTGACAAACATGGGCGATATCTAGTTATGATCTAACTCTTAAGTACCCCAACTAATCTACGTGACCTGTTTTTATTGCGTTTTGCCATTCACATAATTACTAGGTAATTTGCCAATTTACCATTCACTAAATCGTAAACCTTATCGTCTACCATTTTTAATTTCGTTAGCTTATTGGACATAACATTAACCTATTAGTCAATATATTAGTGAATTACGTACTCAACTTTCAGTAAGTTAAGCTACTAATCAACTACCATCAACGAATACCCATGGTAAATAAAGGACACAAATCTATAACACGCATATAAATTATCTAAGAACAAAGCCAAATTAAACTCAACGAATCATGTCATTAATAAATTAAAGTCATCACTAGGAAAGCACATAAGTGCTTAACCTTCCATAACAAACAATAAATAAACAACAATCGCATTCGAAAGATTAAAATTAGTCATAATGACATAATGTAATGATAACAATCAAACTGAATTGAAACAATGTTTATGATGTTTGACGTCTTGATCTTTTGATGATTGCAGCTTAGGAATGGTTTGGAATGCTCTAAGAATCGCCAATATTTTTTGGGATTGAGAAAACGTAACCCTAAGTCAAGTTTAGTTCGGTATTTATAAGAAAAGGCCCAGGCCGACCTTGTATACGCCGTGTTAATACAAATATCGCCTAAAAGCGTTATTTATATTTTACGATCTTTGCTAAATTTTGTTAAAGACAAATTGTAAACTTTATTTTTAGCAAAACATAAATATAGTTAAAGTCTTTTACTAATAATCTCCTATTACAAACTAAACATTACTTTAGCTATTTTTACACTTTACAAATCATACATTTTCATATTTCTAAAATTAGAAATGTACTATGACATCATGGCATACATCATTTGAAGACCTTTGAAAGATTTTTGAGATCTTTTGTAGATATGGAAATCTTTGTAAGATATGACAAATATTTTGTTTAGATCTTTACTCGAGAATCCATGGAAGATTTGGTGAATATTTTGGTTAGATTTGTAGAAAGATTTTGGAAGATTTTATGTCAGGTTCCCGCGGAACCAAACTTCATAACGGACGGCCCTCAAAAGGATTCCGCCGTATCCGTGGCTTGCTGGCAACATTTGCCTATAAATAGCAAGCCACACCAAGTTGTTTTCTCATCACTTACAATCATACATTAGCATACATACTCTCATCTCTTATATCTAACTCATTCACATTTCATTTTAATGAGATTCTTTTGTAGCAAGAAGATCACAACTTCATCCTAAAGGCTTACAAGTTTCAACATTGAGTTGCAAGACTTGTTAGTTTATCATTGTGTGAATTCTAGTTATTCATACATTCATTGATTGTATTTATTCAGTAGTAATCAGTTAGTATTTTAGTCCTTAAAATACATAAAGTGACGGGAGTGGTTGTACCCTTATAAAAGAACTCGACATCTAGCTTTGTGTCGGTAATCTTGTGAAAGCAACGTGTAAGGTTTTCTCCGCCAGTTAAAGGAGCTTGTTGACTAGTGAAGGATACTATCGAGTGGGATACTCGGGGAGTGGAGTAGGGCAAGGAAAAAGAGTCATTGTAGACCGAACCACTATAAACATCTGTGTTGTGATTTGATCGTTTCTTTCTTTACTTGCACTTTACTTATCATTTTATTATTTGCAATACTTGATCTCACGTATAGTTATCAAAGCAAATTAAATTTAAAAACGGTAAAACTATTCAACCCCCCTTATAGTTTTCCACACGCCGTATAGAGATAAATTCCTATATGTCATATACATGTGTTGTGCACTATGTGTAACACCCCAACCCAAAAAGGGCTAAAGTGTAACATTACGGGGTCGAATCAGAACATAAGCAAGCGGAATACATTAAATAATACAAGGGTTACAAAGCAAATCTAATAAATGATAAGGTGCTAAAACTAAGCATAACAGCTTCCAAACTAATTACAAACTAAGAACCAAAAGAGGAATCTCTAAGTCCATCTCTAATCATGGGGAGCTATCAACCGTGTAGTCCACTAAAAGCTCCTAAGCACTCTTCTCTTAAACCCAGCTTCCTTCTAAAAAACCCTGCCGCATGAAAAGAAATGCGGCTGAGCTTAAAAAACCCAGTGAACAGATATAAACAAACAAAAGCTAATAACAAAAGGAAAATGAAAGTGAATCCGAAATGAATCCAAGCAAACCTGTTGAGACGAATATCAAAGAATATGGAACATATGATAGAATCAACAGAATATGATCAAAGGGAATATGTATAAGGAATATCAAATGAATCAAAGGAAAATGGAACGAAACATAAGTGTAAGCAAATGAACTAAGGAAAGCATAAGTCAATAACAATAAAGAAGTTAGAATAACAAGGATCGCATATATAGTAGAAGTAACAGAAATGCCCAACAATCATATATCAAATTGTACATAGAGTAGCTAGCTCAATGTACCAAATGTGAAATGGAGTGTATCGCACACACATACCCATTCACCAAATTCAAAACGAAACAAAGTACCTATGATGCATCCATACGCTCCTTGCAAAACAAATATACATATACCAAGCTCTAGGCTAAGCATACATACAATAATAATAATGCCCATGGTGCTATAGCATAATAGGGAATGTTGTGGACAAAAAGCCACCTCCACAGATAGTGTCAATACCACTGGTGCATCAGTGGCAAGGCCATGGACTCCCCATGAATGGCTACAATTTAATCAAATAATAGGCAGCATATAAGGGCATAGGAATGCTATAAGAAATGGAATATAGCATACAACAAATATCAAAGCAATTCATAACAGAAATGGATCGATCAAATATGGATCATACAAAGGGATCATATCAATGGTTCAAGTCAAAGGTCCAAATCAAATATTCATATCATGAGCTTCAAATCAAAGGTTCATAATAGCAAAAGGGTTCATAGCAAAGGTTCAAAATTTGAAGTTAAATAATCAAAAGATGTTAAAGAAAGTCATGAGAAATCTTAGAGAATAAAACAGATTAAGGACTTTTGAAAATTATTTAAAACCTTTTTATCATAAAAGTATTCCTTTAAAAACACATTTCATAAAAGCCATTAAAACCTTCATATAAAACTGGCATTGTATCGTAATCACAGAAATCATTTCAAAAATAGTTCTTCTCAAAAGCTATCAGGTTATATTTTTAAAAGGGTCTTCATATGAAATCATACTATCAAATGAACCAAGGATATCAGGCGTATAAAGATCAGAAATCATAATAGTGGCAATGGAACGGATCATGAGTCATAAGAAACCTTACTGAAAGGTTAGAATATCTGTACCTCAATCGCCATCGAAATCATAACATACGAATAGGAAATCACATTCTTCTTCAGCGAATCTACACGAATTAATGACCGGTTTATTATTCAAATGCTTGTTTTAAATCAGATTACTCCTTTTAGTCGGCTTTCCATTTTTAGTAGGTTTCCCGATTTAGCAAGTTTTCCCGAGTTAGTAATATTAGGGTTGTTTCATCACACTTAGGGTTTACAAATGATTATAACTTAGTTTACTTACTAATCATGCCATATATCGATTTAGGTTATGAAAAGCATTTAAGTATCTTTATTACATCTTTAAAGGTCATAAGAATGACTTAATATAGTTAGGTTATAGGATATTGAGAACAATTAGGTTTTAAAACACATATTTCACTCCTTTAGTCAAATTCAGCTTTTAATACATAAACAGGTCACAACTTTACGAATTTTTGAACCACATCAGAACTCAAAAATAAAATTCAAATAAATTCACAGAGGTACTCCAATGTCTTGAGAATTCACACAAATTTTCCCAGAATTTATTAAGTAGTATAACTCCACACTAAAAATACACAAACTCAGACTACTCAGAAAACCGACCTGCTGTTACACCTTTAAAGTATGGGTCTGTTAGACCTGTTAGAAAAATTCACAAAAATCCCCAAAATTTCGAGAAGTAATTTAACATACCGAATATTCTCCATACCAATTTATAGCCAATAATACTTATGGTCTGTAAATGAAAAATCTCCCATTCCAACTGATTTTCAGACTTAGTTTCTCAGGTTTGACAACTTATGTTGTAAAAATCAAAAAGCATACTTCCCGAACTCAAATAAGCATATAATTTACATTTCCAGAAAGTAGACAAGTAGTACTTATGTTTAGACTCAAAAATCACTTAAAAACATGTTGGGGTCATTTTCTTATCCACCTTACAACCCAACACAAAATTCTGCACAACAACAACTCACATAAATTAACACAATCCGAGCCCTAATCTCACGCATTAATTGTGCACACCACCTCTTAATTACTTAGGGTTTATTTCCAGATTTTAAAGGCTTGATTCTGATTATGATTAGGTCAACATACGGCTGGTTAAGTGTCATCAAAACAGTCTTCAAAACTGACACCAAAAACAATCACATAGGCGTAAGGATTCATGATTTTATATAGATATTCATGATTTTATGTGAACCTTTATACGTATAACTTTAATATATATGTGTCAATCATTATAGAGTTTTCAAATACTAATTATATATGTTTATTAGGATCAAAATAACAAGAAAACCAGAAGGTTAAGGTGATACCTTGTGTCGAATTGCAAACAAAAGAAATCGAACCAGAAAGCTAAACCAAACCGAATCAAAAGCAACACAACCCCTTCAATTCTGTTTCCCCACGAATCTATCACCTTGTGACACCAACAATACGAATCAAAACCCTTCTTAGCAGCCTTGGAATGGATCGAATGGAGTAGGAGAAGAATTCGTGGACCTGGTCTTGTAGTGTGTGTCGAATGGAGAAGAAGGAGGAAGGAGCAGCACCTTTTTTTTCTAAGGTTTCTTGATGTCTAGTTTTTTTTTTTTTAATTATTATTATTATTATTATTATTATTATTATTATTATTATTATTATTATTATTATTATTATTATTATTATTATTATTATTATTATTATTATTTTAATTTTTTTTTTGTCGTGATTGGGTGGGAGCAAAGAAAAGACCGAACAAAAATTATAAGGGGTGTTGTGGGCTTAACCAACTGGGCTAGCTTAGTTGGCTACCAAGGGTAACCTTGGGGAGGTTTCTTTGGAGAGGTCTGAGGTTCGAGTCTCACCATGGACCTTCAGGGGCCCGAAATAAATTGAAGCAAATAGAAGCAGTAGTGGGGTTTATCCCCTAAGGAGAAAGGTTCGAGGCTTGCATACTGCCCAATTGGATGTCACTGTTGGCTCGAATCACTGACTACTAACTCGCCGTTAAAAAAAACGGTGTTGTGGGCTTTATGAGGCCGGTTGTGGTGTGGGTTTCGAGAGGCCCAAATGGAGTTTATCAAGTTACGTATATAGGCTTAAAAGGTTCGGCCAAAATTAATTATTAGATGACGTAGAAATTTTATTGTAGTCGTTATATAACTTTACGTATTTAATATATTTCAAATTTTCAAATATAACGTTTAGTTTTTAATTTATGGGTTCCCGGATTATTCGTAAAATTTAAGTTTGAATTTTTTGGGTCGTTATAATTCTCCCCTTCTAAAAAGAAAATTTCGTCCGCGAAATTGAAGTCACCAAAGTTAGCCGGAGTCGTAGCGAATCACAAAAGACCGTCACAAATATCCTCACGCTCAGGGAGGTTCTTCCAACAGAATCTTCTAAAAACAAAATAGTTTCTCATGACTCGGTCCAGGCAAAGTGGGTTCAGATTCCTCAAAATGAGACAAATCAGGTTGAATCTGGTCACAAAAGCCAATGCAACATATAACGGATGGTAGGTGAATCTTTTCCATAACGACAAATGGAGTACAGACAGAAATCAGATTGAGCAACAGCATCAAACAGTAGAGAGCTCTACAAGGAGCTTAGGATTTGTAATAGATATATAGAGGTCATCAGAATGCAAATCGAGAGTCCAAACTTTCCAGATATCTAACGAACGAAGACAAAACATACGCATAGGTAGAAAGAACCTAAAGTCTTTACTAGTCGCGGATAATTCAGGTAAGATGCCAGAACTTCTAAGTTTTCAAAGGCACTCCTCGAATATCCTATGACCACAATAAGTGTACGTTATATGGTATAAGTATTATCACGTTGATCAGGCGTCATAATACCATCACCACATAAATATGCCCTCATGATGGTCATACTTTATCTCGAGTCGTGAGCAAAACAACTTATCTTAATCCACCTAGTACTTCTACAGTCTCAGAGGTCAACAAAATCAAATGTCATAATCAAGAGGGAAAACAAAACTACTCGCAAGAGTATCAGAATCCCAGATTGTCTAGCAAAAGTAAGGTACGTCGTCCAAAAGCATCAGATTTTCCACATTCGTCAAAATTCCCAAAGCAAAACCACCATCAAACATACACAGAATGAACACGGAACTGAGATGCTACTAGAGAACCTAAGTCATTACAGGGATCTTATTATCATGTAACGAAACTTAAGTGAGTCAACGGAAGTGAAATACGTCGTCCATAACTTCATCCTTATCAGAATCAAGTCATCCCAACATAAATGTGTGCTTCAAAAATCCGTCCATTCAAAATATATGATCTCAATTCTCTTCCAATTCTGAGCAGTCTGTCCTTGCTCATTCTTTAGTCTGAGAGGGAAAAAAATCATGAACTTGAGTCTGGTTCCTCAAGCCTTCTTCCGTCCTTCTTGGAATTGTGATGGAGTAATATGAATCTCTAGCACGATCTCCAAATCCCTTCATCATCCAGTCTGCTTCCGCTCTCAATTCATCTTAGTTCAACCAAGATGAATAGGGAAGTGAAATTGTAAGTCTTCATCAGGCCTTCTAGTTCAGTGATGTGACGAAAAGTGTACCGCTTTTAGGGGGTCATTTAAGCCTAAAGTCGAGATTATTTGATCAAATATTGCCCTAAATCGTTCCTTTTGTCATTTTAGGTACTTTTGAGAAGAAATTTGGAGCAAAAAAGTGAAGAAAACGACAAAGTCTCCAAATCATGCTGAAAATAGTACCTGATGGCGTCAGGATTTGCATGTGACGCCGTCACTCATTGACAAAGAGGTGGATAATCAAGTTACACGTAACGCGCCAGAATGTTTTTGGAGGATTTACATGTGACGGCGTCACCAAGGCCGTCACGTACAAAATACAAGTGACGGCCAAGAGATAGTTTACACATGACGGCGTCAGATTTGGAAATAGGCAATACGAGAGTTTTTATGGCGGCGAGTTGACGACGTCAGAATTTACACTTGACGCCGTCAGACTCAAAACTCTATATATAGTTTTTGATTTTTCATTCATTAGGGAGAAAACTTTGGGAGGAGAGCTTTGGAGAAACCCTAGCATGAATTTTACCTTATTTTTAAGGGTTCCAAACCCTTGTTTCATCCTTGTTTAATTGAAGATAAGTTTTCCAATAATCATTCAATATGTCTATGTGTTGTTTGATTCCATCTTATGTTTGTCTTTACTTTAACATGCTAGGCTAGGTTTTCTTTGTGTTTGCTTAGATGTAATGAAACTTAGTTATTGATTATTGGTTGGTCGTTTGTTTATAATTGTTGTGGATGAATGATTTCGATGTTAGGCTTAAGAAAACTGGTAGACTTCCAATTGGTAACATGCTTGAACGTCTTAAGAAACATGATCGGATGTGTACTACGATTAATTGGTTATATTTAATGCATAAGTAACTACTAAGGAGGCCATGTTAGGAGCTAGTAGTCGGCTCGATATAGGAAGAGGTAGAAGCTTATAGAGTTAGGGAAGATCGTACACGGCCCTGTGAATGGTATTAAGGAATATAATCTGTCATCCATGCAATTGTAACAAACTAATCAACTAGTAAAAGATAGCTAGGGAGTATTGAAATCTAAGTAAACACATTTTCTTTTATTATTGTTTTCTCCACATTTACTTTAGTGTCATTTTATTTTATTTTATTTGCATTTGTAGTTATTTGGTTTAGTTGACTAGCAACTAATTCCGCCTATTCTTCCAAAACCCGAGATTTTACCTTGCTTTCCATAAAATATAAAAATACAAAAAGAATCATCCCTCATCTCTAGACCTAGTTTAATTGAGTTTTAACCCTAGCGAACACTATTCTTTGAGTTGAACGATCAATCCCCCGGTACTTGCCACTACACTATACTACATCGGTCAGGTACACTGCCTGGTGGGGATTGCAAACTTCTCAAGATCCCTTGAGAGGTAAAACCTTTTGCAAGGTTGCAAAACCACGCATCAAGTTTTTGGCGCGGTAGCTCGGGGAAATAGTTATTGTCTAGGTTGAAATTTCTTTTTATTAGGTCTACTTGCTAGATTCCTTTCTAGTAAGATTTTTATTTTTATTTTTATAGGTCTTCTTTAGTCTATCTTTTTCTTTGTTTATTTTGTTCGTAACCGTTGCCATCCGCCATCATGGAAGGTGGTAATCTCTTCAACCCCATCAACCCACCACAACAAAACCATCCACAAAACCCACCTAACCTCTCGCCTGACCACCACTTTGACAATAATTCTGTGATGGAGGAGTCTGACCATGATAATGACCATAGGGCTAGTCCTTTTTACTATTCGGACTCCGATGAGGACCTAGATGATGGTGATGTAATTAATGAGGATAGGATGGAAGATGAGATGAACCCTCTTAGGTATGTCGACCCTAGGACAAGGATTGAGAATGACAGCTCATTTAATATGCAGTTTCCTTGTAAGATAGGATTTAGGAGCTTTGATGCTTACCTTAACTCATCTTTACCAATGAACATAATCTCGCGTACTGAATACAATAAAATTATGGTAAATGAGTTATAATACAAAGGAGATAATATTGTTGCTAGGGCAAAGACATTGCATGTGTTTGTAGGAAGCTTTGTCTATTTGGTTGAGTTTATGGTTATGGAGAATCTAGGAGAGTTTATCGATAGTAACTTAACTCAAGTTGTGTTTGGGAAGCCCTTTAAAAGGTTAACCAAATTAGATGAAAAACTCATGGAAGGGTTAATTACATTCTCGGACGGGGATGATGATTTTGTTTACCAAATGCCCCGTGCACACCCTAGGTTCAAGGATTTTTCTATTGAGAAATGTAATAGGTTTCCACATCTCGATATGCTAAGTGAGAATGATAAAAGGAAAGGGCTTAAATATCCTCATGAAAAGAATAAAAGGTATTATCGCGGATGTTTAGAGCTAAGTGATGACTATAAGAAAGATGAGGCAACAATTAGATGGCCCACACTCGGGTATGTGAGCATAAGCGACACATGGTAGGATGTCACCTTGAGTCTAGCTACAAGACTCGTAAATAAAGAAAAGCGCTTCTTGGGAGGCAACCCAAGCTTTATTTGCTTTATTTGTTTGAGTGTTTGTTTGTTTGATTTTATTTGTTTCCGTATGCATGTTTTATTTTTATTGTTTGTGGCTCATGTCTCAAAATAAATTGTGAAAATGCTATACCTTGTTGTTTAACTTTGTTTTAACTTCATATATAGGTATTTCGTAAAAGATAAGTGTAAGGGAAATCTAAATTTGTTTCTAAGAACGAGCTTGAACATGGACCACAACAATATTAAACGAACATGCATATTAGTATTTGTTTGAATCAAATGCTTGTATCGAGTCATAATGATGTTTTGCAGGATTTCCAGGAATTAAGGCGTGAGTTTTTCCAGAAATTTTGCGGAAACTTAACATAAGATTTCTGTCAGAACACTCTGACGGCGTCAGGATTATAACCTGACGGCGTCAGGTGTAAAATTCTGAAAAATTTTGCGAGTTTTGTTTTTCTACCAGAGTCTTAAAGTTTTTGTTTATTCTTTAGTTTTATAAACTCCAGGAAATCTGCAAACATTCATTCCACAAGCATTATATCTTTATATATATAGATTGCCGCCGATTTTACGCAAGGTTTGCCATGATTGTTTTCTCAGGTTTAACAGGTTATATTGGACAAGAAGATGATTTATATTTCTGGAGGGAAGCTTTCAACGTTCATTTTCTTGGATGAGGATCTAACCATGTTGTGGAAAACTAGAAGGGGGGTTGAATAGTTTACCGTTTAAAATCTTTTTAACTTGTTTAGTTAGCTTTGAAACTTTCCGTTTGATCAAAGATATATACACAAACACAATATATAACATGCAAGTAAATAAAAGAAACGATCAAACCACAACACGAGTATTTATCGTGGTTAGGCTACAAGGACTCTTTTTCCTTGCGCTACGTCCACGCCCCGAGTATCCAACTCGAGAGTTTCTTTCACTAGTCAACAAGCTCCTTTCACCGGCGGAGAAAACCTTACACGTCGCTTATACTTTTACCGACACTAAGCTAGATGTCGAGTTCTTTACCAAGGGTACAACCACTCCCGTTAGTTCTTTTACAAGGGTACAACTACTCCCGATACACTTTGTATTTTGAGGACTAAAATACTAACCGATCACTACTGAAAATACACAATTAAATGAAGTGTAAACTACACAAGTCTACACAATGCTAAGCTAACAAGTCTTGCAACGTTGTGTTGAATACTTGTTACTTGTAATGAGCTCGTGAATCTCTTTGCTACAAAAAGAAACTTCACATATGAAATGTTAAAGGGTTAGATGAAATAATGAATGTGTGTGTGTAAATATGATGTAGAGTGATAAGCCAAAAATCAACTTGTGGCTTGGTATTTATAGCAAAGCCTTCTGCAGGCCTGGCGGATACGGCGGAACCCTCATATGGGTTCCGCCCGTGTACCCCCAGGGTTCCGCCGGGCTTGCAGTTGGTTTTGCAATAAATCTTGCAAACCAAACAATGTCACATCTCATTACACCTTGTAAACCAAACAATGTCACATCTCATTACCCCTAGTCAAACACATAACTTGCAAGCAAACACAAAGTTAGTCAAACACACTTTCTTTCCATAAATGTATATTGACAAAACTTGCCATAAATGTGATGTGACATTTCTATTTTAAGAAATAAAAAGTGTTGTGTTTTATGAAATGTAAAATGTAGCAAAAGTCTAGTTTATGCAAGTCTTTAAAACTAAGATTATGTTTTACTTAGAAACTAAAGTTTACATTTTGTCGTTAACAAAACTTAGCGAAGATCGTAAAATATAAATAACGTTTTTAGGCGATATTTGTATCAACAATCTCCCCCTTTTTGTTGATGACAAAACATAAATTTTGTTTTTAAGTAACTCACAAAATCTTGGTGTTTAAGACTTAAAAAAAATTATATTAAACTTGTTTTACTTAAGTGATGAAAATCATATTAAGTTTTAACAGTTTAATATATTTCTCCCCCTTTTTGTCGAAACAAAAAGTAGAGTAGCGAAGCGGAATAATGCACTTGCTCCCCCTTGCTTGTTACTCCCCCTAAAAGGAGTGCCAAGATGGGAAACATGGATTTTGATCCTACAAAAAAATGGTTAGTTGGTGATATATATAGTCACGCTTGTAGTTACCACACACATTGCAACCACAATGACAACACAAAAATGATCAACCAACAATGCACGAAAGTAAGTAGAAAGAAATATCATTCCAAGTAAAATTTTGACTTTGAAAAGTCAAAAGACAAGAAATGTGAAATATTCTTCTACTTCTAAACAAAAACTAAAAAATAACCAAGAAAGAAAAATAAAATCCTACTTTCCTAAATGGGGCAAACGGCCTCCAAAGGTTGTCTAGGATTTGTTTGGGTGGGAAAGAGCATCCAAACGTTCTATGACGTGTTGGAATGCAAAACGGGTTTCATCTTGGAATTGGTGGAGGATGGGTTTGGAATTGAGTCAAGCAAGGTGGTTTGAAATTCCATTGCTTGATGAAGTTGGTTCTCAACCATGCTTTGGATTTCCTCATATGAAAGAAAGAAAGACTCAAAGGTTTGGGCTTGAGAATGTGGTGGAGTTGGGTGATCATGGTTTTCAACGTTTGGTTCTCCATAAAGAGGACCATGGATGTCATGGTAGATAGGGTGAAACAACAATGGTTTGGGTTGATGGTACACTTGTTGTGGTGGTTGGGTGTGGTTAAAATCCTCATCAAGGTCAAGAATTGACCTTGGTGATTGATTTGCAAAAGGTGGTGGTTGTGGAGGTCTTGGTGGAAGATCATTTAGATCTTGGACAAAAGGGTGTGGTGATGTGGAAGGAGACCCAAATAGCTCCATAGGTTCAATTTTCGGTAATGGTGATGGTGATGGAGTTTTGGATGGTTGGGTTGGAGCACTTGGTGGAGTTGGGTCAATGGGTGATTTAGTAGGTGGTGGAGTGAGCTCATTTGGTTCATTGGGTGATGGAGATGGAGATTCAAGGTTCAAAAAATGTTCATTTTTTATAGGTGAGGTGAATTCATCCGAAGATGAGGAGCTTAGGTTGATGGATTGGTTAGACCAAAGTGGTTTAACACTTATCCTGGCGGTTCTCCGGATGGGTCATGATGGTTGAGAGGTGATTGTTGACTTAGTCATGGTTACAAATGGTTTAGAAGTTCAGAAATTGTGATGAAGAAGGTGTGATTTGATAGTGTTTAGGATGGTTTAATTTATAGTGATGAAGGATTGTGGGAAGGAGTGTTTGGATTTGATGTTAGTCCATACAAAAATGGAGGTTCCTAATAATTTGGAAAACTAATTGTGGGTTGTCATATCATGGAAGTCAATCCAATGAAAATGGTGAAGTGAGAAGACAAGTTTTGCACTAAATGCTTAGTGGTTTTGGTAGATTTGTTGAAGTATAAATCTCAGGGATTTCAAGGAACCTTTAGAAGGGTTCCTTCCTTTATGTGTGAAGGGTCCTTGGGGTGGTTATGGCTATTTTTGAAATTTGGCGGGAAATGGTTTTGGTTGAGTTATAAGGAATGAGAAGTACCCTATTGTGCTAAACAAATTGCAGGAAATGGGTTTCTATATAAAAGGATTGTATTTTGGTGTTTGGATGTTGAAATGTTGAAAACAAAAAGAAAATTTCTGCAGGCAACTGGCGGAACCCTCAGGTTACACAGGCGGAACCCGTTTGAGGGTTCCACGGGGTCTGTTGGCCCATTTCTGGGTTGCCCAAAAAATGCACTGGCGGAACCCAATTTTGGGTACCGCCAAATCCGCCAGGACTTTAAAATTTGGTAGTCCGCGATTTTGACCCGCAAGACGATTTTCAAAATTTTCGAAAACTCCTAAAATAAAAAAGATAATGCATTTCTGGTTAGGCAATGCAAAAAATAGACACGTAAACACACATATCATATGACTTTGACCTTGAGGTCGAGAATTTCACTATGCTTAGTGAAAATATCATAAACATGAAAATTTGACAACTTGCCAAAAGTTGTCTACCTGCATCAAAGTTAGATACTACATGTTCGAAATTGTATCAAACATTGTACTAACACACAAATACATCATAAACATTGTTTAAACAACCAAATTTGTTCAAATAGCACCTAGTGCCAAACACTCCTACTCACCCGCACTCATTGACGGTCAATCTTGTTCTTGAGCTTTCCAAGGAACCTTCCAAGATTCTTAAACATCCCCTTTGTTTGTTTGAACTCCGTCGACTCATTTGGAATATCCGGAAGTTGGGATAGGTATTCGAGAGGTGGGAGCCTAGAGTTGGGCAAATTGTCATCTTCACTCATTGAGGAAGATGATGAGGAGGTAGGAGGATGAGGACGTTTTTCTTGGGCTTTGTAAACTCTCTTATCACTAAGTGGGACAAAGGTGTGTGGAATGAGAGAGTAGTCAAGACGAAGACCGTTTGGAGTTAGTGGAATGGGAGAGATGAACCTAAAGAGACGGGTCAAGAGCATTCCATACGGCATAGCCGTTGTGCCATGCACGGGAATTTCGGCCATAAGGATGGATGCGGAGTAATCTCCTAGTGTTGGTTGTCCTAACAAAGAGGTGGTCACGGAGTACATCTTTTGACACAAGAGGAGTGTCATAAGGATGGATGCGGTCATGGAGGTTGTCAAGAGTTGAGAGGGAGTGCAAGTCGGAGTAGATGCAAGTACCTCGGTTTGGGACACCTGTGATTTGAGCAAACTCCTCAAGAGTGAAGGAGTATTGATGACCACTAGTCCTAAAGTTGATAGACATGTGACCATAATCATCCGTGGAGAGGACGGCGGATGCATAGAATTCCAAAATGAACCTAGGACAAATAGGCTCGTTGATTTCCAAAAGACACTCAAAGTTGATTGTGGCAAATTCGGCGTAAAGGTTTATGCCTTCTAGGAAGGACGGGTCAATGGTTCTACCCTCATGGACATAGTGTTTTTCTAAGGCTTTGAAAACATTGACTTGGTTTGGGGTAAGGCCTTTGGTTTTGTGGTGTTTTGGTAGGTACTTAATGGTGTCCTTGTGGTCGTAGTGGGTTAGAGGAGGCATGATGATTCCTAGAACAACAAAATTTAACATTTTAGTTTAAGTAAACTACTATTATAATGTGGATGTTCTAGTGTGTGCCTATATGAAAACAATGTGGAGGTGCGGTTATCTTGACTCATTTTGATGCTTCAAAAACGTTTTATAATGCAAGTTTTGTTATAAAACAAAAGATAACCCAAACGCTCCTAGTTCAATGTAGCTTCGTTTGAATGTACCCGAAAATACATATTGGTTATGTATTCCCTTTAGCATTCAAGAGACATTATGCAAGTGATGTTTTAAACATAACGTTTTGATTTTGTATTCTCAATGTGAGACGAAAAAATATCTGTCCTATTTGTGAGAAATTTTTGGAAAGATTTGACATGGGGTGTTTTAGCAAACATGTTTACACTAAGTAAGAATGCAATTCCTAACTATGGGGAACATGATTAGTTTTGTTAAACACCTAATTTTATGCATGAGTTTCTCAAGTTTAATGCATAACCCCAAGTTTTTGTTTTTGTGCAAAAATAGAATTCCTAGACTCAGATCAGGATTGTAATCAAGTTTAGAATACTTACAATGATGATTGATTTGCAATGTGAGTGAAAGGAAGACCAAGAAATCGTAGGTATGGATGGATGGTAACGTGAATAGTAACAGTTTGGAAGTGGTGGTATGAGATAATGGGTGTTTGGTTTAATATAAACAAAAATATTGATTCTGCAGGTCGGCGGATACGGCGGACCCCTGAAATGGGTTCCGTCCGTTGTGTCTGAGGGTTCCGTCTACCCTGCTGAGAAAAAGAGTTATGGATTTGTTTTGATTTTTGTGATTTTTGTCTAATGTTCAGAACTACAACGTAGGTTCCATGAGTCCTAAGCCTAGCCTAAGAAGGTTAAAAGGTTCACGTTTAAGGGGTTTTGTGAGAATGTCGGCTATGTTGTCTTCGGAAGAAACTTTCTCAATTGAGATATTTCCTTTTTGAACGTTGTCATGAAGGAAATGATGACGGATTTCAATATGTTTGGTACGAGCATGTTGAACTGGGTTTTTGCTAAGATCAATGGCACCTTTGTTGTCACAAAGAATTGTGATGTCGTTAAGTTGAATTACGTAGTCGACAAGAGTTTGCTTCATCCAAAGAGCTTGTTGACATGCCTTTCCGGCCGAAACGTACTCGGATTCCGTTGTTGAGATAGCAAGAGCCGTTTGCTTCTTAGAGAACCATGAGGTGAGACAATGTCCAACAAAAGTACAAATACCACTTGTACTTTTTCTATCAACATAGTCACCGGCATGATCCGAGTCGGCATACACTATGGTGTCTATTCCCGTTCCTTTGGGATACCATAAACCTAAATGTGTAGTGCCCTTAATATACCTAAAAATCCTTTTAACGGCTTCGAGATGAGTAGTATTAGGATCTTCTTGAAAACGAGCACATAGACAAACACTAAACATAATGTCGGGTCTACTAGCCGTTAGGTAAAGTAGACTACCAATCATACCTCTATATTTAGTGCTATCTTCGGATTCACTTTCCTCATCCTTGGTGAGATTAGTTTCCATGGACATAGGTGTTTTGATTGGTTTCGAATCTTCTAATCCAAATTTCTTAAGCATGTCCTTAATATATTTAGATTGGTTAAAGAAGATATCATCTTCTAGTTGTTTAATTTGGAGTCCTAGGAAAAAGTTGAGTTCTCCCATCATACTCATTTCAAACTCGTCATGCATGATTTTTGAGAAATCCACACATAATTCTTGACAAGTTGATCCGAATATAATGTCATCAACATAGATTTGGACTATGATAATATGTGAATCTTTCTTCTTAGTGAAGAGAGTATTATCAACTAAGCCCATGGTATACTTATGGTCAACTAGGAAGGTTTTAAGTCGATCATACCATGCTTTTGGAGCTTGCTTAAGTCCGTAAAGAGCCTTTTTAAGTTTGTAAACATGATTTGGTTTTTCAAAATCGATGAAGCCCGGTGGTTGAGCAACATACACTTCTTCATTTATGACTCCGTTTAGAAATGCACTTTTGACATCCATTTGAAAGAGTTTAAAATTGTGTGCACATGCATATGCAAGTAAGATTCTAATTGACTCTAGCCTAGCAACTGGAGCAAAAGTTTCATCGTAGTCAATGCCTTCTTGTTGGTTATATCCTTGTGCAACTAGCCTAGCTTTGTTTCTAGACACAATTCCATTTTCATCCATTTTATTACGAAAGACCCATTTTGTTCCAATTATAGTTTGACTCTTTGGTTGAGGAACTAATATCCATACATCATTCCTAACAAATTGGTTTAACTCTTCTTGCATTGTAATTACCCAAGACTCATCTTTAATGGCTTAATTAATGTTTTTAGGTTCAATGGTTGACACGAAACAAAAGTAGTTGCTTTCATTTTGAACTTTTGACCTTAGTGTTCTTTCGTTAATGTTGCCTATGATACCATCTAATGGATGACTTTTAGATTCTTTGACATTGACAAGTTCTTTGTTTAATAGTTCATCTTCCTTGTCATTACCTAAAATCTCTTGACTTTCAATTACTTGGCTTTCAACTAAGTCATCATCTACCAAAGGTGATGTCTTAGAGGGAGGTGGACTCTCGTCAAATGTTACGTTCAACGATTCCTCGACTCTTAAGGTTTCTTTGTTCAAAACAATGTAAGCTTTACTATTTTGTGAATATCCAAGAAATACACCTTCATAATTTGGTCAAATTTGGTGAGATAATCCTTGGTGTTAAGAATGAAACATTTACTCCCAAACACTCTAAAGTATCCTAATGTAGGCTTTTTACCTTTATATAGTTCATAAGGAGTTTTATTCAAAAATGGTCTAATTAAGACTTGATTTAAAATGTACGTTGATGTGTCAACGACATTACACCAAAACTTTTATGGAATGTTTTGTTCATTAAGCATTGTTCTACTCATCTCTTGCAATGTCCAGTTTTACGTTCTACTACACCATTAGATTGAGGAGTATGTGGAGCCGAAAAGTTATGAGTAATATCATTAATATCACAAAAGTTTCCAAATTGAAATTCATTATCAAATTCACGACCGTGATCCGTTCTAATAGACACAATATTAGACCCTACTTGATTTTGAATTTTCTTACTTAGAATCTCAAATTTATCAAAAGCTTCATTTTTACTTTTCAAAAAATTTGTCCAAGTATATCTTGAGTAATCATCAACTATGACCAAAGTGTAGAAGTTACCTCCATAACTTTGTATAGCGGATGGACCAAATAAATCCATATGCAAAAGTTCTAGACACCTAGATGTAGAAACCAAGTTTTTAGCCTTATGGCTACTATGGACTTGTTTACCGACTTTGCAAGCATCACAAAAGTGTTGGTCATATTTCAACTTAGGTAGGTTTCGAACTAAGTCTTTGGAGGAGAGGTTTTGGATTAGTCTCATGTTAGCGTGTCCTAAACGTCTATGCCATAAAGTTGAAGATTCATCTAATGAGGTAAGACAAAGTTTGTCTCTAGATGTTGGATCCATCTTCATGACGTATACGTTGTTCTTAAGGACACCTTTGGCTATGGTTATACCATCTTTAAGTATTTTACTTCCGTTTTCACTAAAAAGGACATTATACTTATTACGACAAAGTTGACTAATACTAAGGAGATTAAAACCTAAGTTATCAACATGAGCTACATCATCTATAAAAAGGGAGTCATGAGAGATTGTACCTTTTCTGATGATTTTGCTCTTAGCTTTACTACCAAACGTAACATTACCTCCATCACATTTGTGATAAGTAGTGAAGAGGCTTTTGTTACCCGTCATGTGCCTTGAACAACCGCTATCTTTAATCCGTTCATCCGGTTCCAAACAAACTTTGAGGCACACCTATTTTATGAAAAATACTCAAACATTTGGTCCCCAATTTCTCATGGGTCCATTTTGGTTAAGCATACCATTAATTTGTTCCAAATATGAAAATAGAGCATAAGGGTTCCATGACATGTACTTTGGAGTTTAGTAATATCCAGGAGTGTTTTGGTTCCAAACATGTAGGTAGTTTGGTCGAGCGTTGAAGTTGCTCTTTGGAAAGGGGCGTTTGGGAATTGGAGTCTTAGGTCTTGGTTGAGTAGTCTTAGCTCTAAATTCATTTTTACTAAGTCCTACTCCAGTTTTAAACACATGTTTTGTTCCATTTTTATACGTAACTTTAACAAATTTTGAACGATCCGATGTGGATGGAGTTACTGCTGCAGCAGACCTGGCGGAACCTTCGGGTCCAACGGGCGGAACCCTGGATTGGGTTCCATCTGATCCGCAGGCTGCTGTAGCAGTTTTGTTAGTTTCTTATGCATTCTTTTCTTGTTTCATTTGACCCTTTAAAGTTTCTATTTTCGTAAATCCTAGTCCTGTTTTATCAAAGGGTGACTTTTGAAGTTTCATAATTTCATCCGCACAAGAAATGCTCTTATCGAACTTCTTAAACTTTGTGGTTTGTTTTATTAGATCATTTTGATTAATTTTAAGTTTCTCAACTTCTAGTTTAAGCTCTTCACATGATTTGCATGATGTGTCAATACCTTTACTCTTTTCTAATCTCTTGGCTTTTTCTTTCAACTCATAAACTTCATTTTCTAAAAACTCCTTTTTAGTTTTCAAAAATTTATTTTTGTTTATGATTTTTAAGCTCAATTCACAAAGTTTGTTATATTCTTTTTGTAAGGTGTCATCATCAATAGAGGAGTAAGATGAGTCGGAGAGTACCTCATTTGAGTTGTGAGCCATGAGAGCAATATCATCATTCTTTGGCTCATCGTCATCTCCTTCATAGTCACTCCAAGCACCACCCACAAAAGCTTGTTGAGGTTTTCTCTTGGGTGGTTTTGGACATTCTCCTACAAGATGACTTGTGTCTCCACACCTATAGCATTTTCTTTCAACTTTTCCTTTCCTATCATCACGATCTTTTCGGAAAGTTTTCTTGTCATCTTTAGGTTGCCTTACAAACTTCCCTCTTCTACGAAAGAACTTCTTGAAGTCTCTAACGGCCATAGCATATTCCTCATCATCACTATCCGAAGTAGATTCTTCATCATCACTTGATTGGACTCTAGCTTTCAAGTCAATGGACTTAACTTTTTCTTTCTTGCCTCTAACTAGTTCCGAATCTTTTTCCATTACCATTTCATGAACTTTGAGGTTTCCAATTAGCTCATCAAGTGACATGCTTGAAAGATCTTTGGATTCTTCAATTGCCGTCACTTTTGCTCTCCACTTCGGATGGAGTGCTCTAAGAAATTTCCTGATAAAGTTCTTACTACAAAAAGATTCATCAAGTGCTTTAAGTGAAGTAATAATAGTGTTAAACCTAGCAAAAGCATTATCAATAATCTCATATTTGGAAATAACAAATTGTTCATATTGTTGAACAAGAAGATCAATTTTGTTATCTTTAACTTGTGAGTTTCCTTGATGAGTGACAATTAAAGATTGCCAAATATCTTTGGCGGTTTTACACATAAAGACTCTTTCTTATTCTTTCTTAGGCAAAGCATTGTAAAGCATCATTTTAGCTTCATTATTTTTACCAATCAATTTCTTTTGATCATCATCTTTAATGTTAGTAACTACGTTATCACCATCAATGATTATATACCATAAATCTATATCTTTAGATTTCACGTAAGTTTCAAAACGGTTTTCCAATATATAAAACCATTTGCTTCAAAGAGTGGTGGTCTTTGCATAGATTGCCCTTCTTTGTAATTTTCAAAATCCATGGATCGTTTCAAGTTTTAAAACACAATATATTTTAAAAGCTTGAGTAACGTAGCTCTTGATGCCAATTGTGGAAAACTAGAAGGGGGTTGAATAGTTTACCGTTTAAAATCTTTTTAACTTGTTTAATTAGCTTTGAAACTTTCCGTTTGATCAAAGATATATACATAAACACAATATATAACATGCAAGTAAATGAAAGAAACGATCAAACCACAACACGAGTATTTATCGTGGTTCGGCTACAAGGACTCTTTTTCCTTGCCCTACGTCCACGCCCCGAGTATCCAACTCGAGAGTTTCTTTCACTAGTCAACAAGCTCCTTTCACCGGCGGAGAAAACCTTACACGTCGCTTATACTTTTACCGACACTAAGCTAGATGTCGAGTTCTTTACCAAGGGTACAACCACTCCCGTTAGTTCTTTTACAAGGGTACAACTACTCCCGATACACTTTGTATTTTGAGGACTAAAATACTAATCGATCACTACTGAAAATACACAATCAAATGAAGTGTAAACTACACAAGTCTACACAATGCTAAGCTAACAAGTCTTGCAACGTTGTGTTGAATACTTGTTACTTTTAATGAGCTCGTGAATCTCTTTGCTACAAAAAGAAACTTCACATATGAAATGTTAAAGGATTAGATGAAAGAATGAATATGTGTGTGTAAATATGATGTAGAGTGATAAGCCAAAAATCAACTTGTGGCTTGGTATTTATAGCAAAGCCTTCTTCAGGCCTGGCGGATACGGCGGAACCCTCATATGGGTTCCGCCCGTGTACCCCCAGGGTTCCGCCGGGCTTGCAGTTGGTTTTGCAATAAATCTTGCAAACCAAACAATGTCACATCTCATTACACCTTGTAAACCAAACAATGTCACATCTCATTACCCCTAGTCAAACACATAACTTGCAAGCAAACACAAAGTTAGTCAAACACACTTTCTTTCCATAAATGTATATTGACAAAACTTGCCATAAATGTGATGTGACATTTCTATTTTAAGAAATAAAAAGTGTTGTATTTTATGAAATGTAAAATGTAGCAAAAGTCTAGTTTATGCAAGTCTTTAAAACTAAGATTATGTTTTACTTAGAAACTAAAGTTTACATTTTGTCGTTAACAAAACTTAGCGAAGATCGTAAAATATAAATAACGTTTTTAGGCGATATTTGTATTAACACATGTTATCACATTATCCATACCGAATGAATCAGGGGAGTATTTGTTTCATTCTTTTACCTTCGTTACTTTTACATCCTTTTTATTGAACATTGGAGACAATGTTCAGCCTAAGTGTAAGGGGAGGGTAAATGATGATACCTTAGAGAATACAATTGCACTTAAATTTGTTTGTTCAAAAGTAGGTGTGTAATAAAACTAAGAGAAATACTTGTTAAGGCAATTTTAGCGCCAAATTTAATTTTTTTTACAACATTTAGGAGTGAAGCTTTAGTTTTAAAGAGCGTCTCATGGATAGGAGTTGTATGACTAGCAAAAAAACCGTACCACTCAAAATTTTCCACCCCAAATATATGAGGTTCGCCCCTAGATTTGTTAGGAAAAGATGCTTATGAGTGTACCGGTAGTACTTAGATTCTAGAACTTGAGATAGTGATGCATCCCGAGACCGCTAGTGAGACTACATTCGTGTAGTAGGATTTACTACATGATAAGAGGCATTAGAATCACCCTTGTGTTAAACCCGTATCATAATTACTTGACGAATGAAGTCATAATTACTTGACGAGTAAAGTCAATTAACTTTCCCACACCTTTGCGTTGTACTCATTTTTAGTACACGATACCCCTAGTACACCCCTCCGAGCCTATCTTTTTCGTTTCTAACTTTAAGCATTTTACTTAAAGATAGAATTTGTTTACAATCCACCCCAAATGTACACCCAAATCGCCTTAGCCTTCCTTGTATGCACTCATCTTTAGTGCATTATTGTTATATGTTTAAACTTTAAACCCTTATTTAATTGTCTAATTGATTACATGGTTGCTAAGTCGAGTCATATCTTGTACATATTGTTTTGGGACGATTGGGACTCATGGGTAAAGTACTAGTGTTATGGAGTAATGGGGAAGAACATCATTTATTACCCCTATATGTGCGTTAATCTTAAAAAGTACTCCAAGTGTTTTAATTATCTTAATTCGAGTCACTAGAATAGTTAATTGTAAAGTATGTAAAAGTTCAAGTGTAAGGGGAATGCAAATTCCCTACGATGTATTATTTTGGATGGTAGGGTAAGAGTGTATCCAATAAAAAAAATCAAAAAATCAAGAAAAAGAAAAAAAAAAATAGAAAAAAGAAAAGAGAAAAAAACATACGGACTACTATCCCGTTTCCTTTTATGTTTTTGTTAGTTTATGATTAGCTTAAGTCGAGTCGAGTCTTGGCTTAGCAACGCCATATTGTCATGTAATTGACCAAGATGATTAACTCGCCACCCGTAAATATTGCCTTTATCCAACAAAACCGTGTTTATCATATCCCTACACCTCACGTTATAACCCTTTAAAAGACCTCTTTGATAGTTTATCCTAGGTGCTTACGCCAAGTGGTGGAGGTTTGATCCTTTCCCAAGCCTATGGTAATCTATTTGCTATGACAGGTAGTGAGAGATATCTTCCATTTTCATATTGTGATATATACTTTTATTACACCCGAGAGGTGTGAGTATCTAAACACTATTTGTGAGGTGATAGTGTATAATTTTCATGCTTGTTTTGGTTGAAGTGGAACGATTATTTGTTGCAATTACTTTTATATTAGTGTTAAATGACCCATAGCTTGTATTTTGATTAGAATAAAAGCGCATTTTCTTGAGGACAAGCAAATCTCAAGTGTAAGGGTATTTCATGAGACGAAAAGTGTACCGCTTTTAGGGGGTCATTTAAGCTCAAAGTCGAGATTATTTGATCAAATATTGCCCTACATCGTTCCTTTTGTCATTTTAGGTACTTTTGAGAAGAAATCTGTAAAAGGAAGCATTTTGTACATTTTTGGAGCGTAAAAGTGAAGCAAAACGACAAAGTCTCCAAATCATGCTGAAAACAGTACCTGACGGCGTCAGGATTTGCATGTGACGCCGCCACTCATTGACAAAGAGGTGGATAATCAAGTTGCACGTGACGTGCCAGAATGTTTTTGGAGGATTTACACGTGACGGCGTCACCAAGGCCGTCACGTACAAAATACAAGTGACGGCCAAGAGATAGTTTACACATGACGGCGTCAGATTTGGATCTAGGCAATACGAGAGTTTTTATGGCGGCGAGTTGACGGCGTCAGAATTTACACTTGACGCCGTCAGACTCAAAACTCTATATATAGTTTTTGATTTTTTATTCATTAGGGAAAAAACTTTGGGAGGAGAACTTTGGAGAAACCCTAGCACGAATTTTACCTTATTTTTAAGGGTTCCAAACCCTTGTTTCATCTATGTTTAATTGAAGATAAGTTTTCCAATAATTATTCAATATGTCTATGTGTTGTTTGATTCCATCTTATGCTTGTCTTTACTTTAACATGCTAGGCTAGGTTTTCTTTGTGTTTGCTTAGATGTAATGAAACTTAGTTATTGATTATTGGTTGGTCGTTTGTTTATAATTGTTGTGGATGAATGATTTCGATATTAGGCTTAAGAAAACTGGCAGACTTCCAATTGGTAACATGCTTGAACGTCTTAAGAAACATGATCGGATGTGTACTACAATTAATTGGTTATATTTAATGCATAAGTAACTACTAAGGAGGCCTGATACGTGGGAATCGCACCAGGATTTACCTCTCGAGGGATCTCGAGAAGCTTACAACCCCCACTAGGCAGTGTACCTGATCGTTGCCGTATAGTATAGTGACAAGTACCGGGGGATTGATCGTTCAACTTAGGAATAGTGTCGCTAGGATTAGAAAGCCTAAAAACTAGGTCTAGAGGTGAGGGATGATTCTTTTTGTATTTTTTTATATTTTATAAAAGCAATTAAAAATCTCGGTTTTAGAAGAGTGGGCGGAATTAGTTGCTAATCAACTAACCCAATAACTAAAGATGCAATCAAAATAAAATAACAAAAATGAAATGAAATCTAATTAAACTAGTGGTGTGAACAATAATAGGGAGAGTTGTGTTTACTTAGGTTTCATTACTCCCTAGATATCTTTTACAGGTTGATACTTTGTTACAATTGCATGCATGACGGGTCGTATTCCTTAATACTAGTCGTAGGGCCGTGTACAATATTCCCTAACTCTATAGGATCCTACTTCACTCCTATGTCGAGCCATTAGAAGCTCCTAACATGGGATCATTAGAATTATCCTATGCATTAAATACAACCAAAAATCATAGTACACATCTGATCATGTTTCTTAAGACGTTCAAGCATGTCACCAATGGAAGTCTGCCAGTTTTCTTAAGCCTAACATCGAATACAATCATCCGTAACAACTATAAACAAACAATCAACCCATAATTAACATCTAGGTTTCACTACATCTAAGCAAACACACAAGAGATCTAGCTAAGCATGTTAAATTCAAGACAAGTGTAAGATATATTCAAACAACACATAGACATATTGAATGAATTGAAAGAGTACTTATCTCAATTGAACATGAAAGGTTTCAAAGGGTAAAAACCCTTGAAAAAGCTGTAATATTCGGACTAGGGTTTCTCTCCAAAGTTACACCCTAATTGTTCCTATTTAATGAATGAAAATTGCAAAACTATATATAGATTTTACAGGGTGACGACGTCAAGAAGGAAATTCTGACGCCGTCAACTCGCCGCCCATAATGAAATCGGATTGTCTAGATCCACTTTTGACGCCGTCATGTGCAATTCTACTTTGGGCCATCACTCTTATTTGGACCATGACGGCCTATGGTGACGCCGTCATGTCCCTAGTGCAAAACTCTTCTGGATCGTCACGGACTTTATCCACTTCCACCTCTTGTATTACTCTTGACGCCGTCACTTGAGAACTCTTGACGCCGTCAGGTACTGTTCCCAGCAAGGAAAATTAAGACTTTGCCGTTTTCTTCACTTTTATGCTTCAAAAACGTCCAAAATGCTTCCTTTTCCAGAATTCACTCCAAAAGTACCTAAAATGACAAAAGGAACGATTTAGGGCATTATTTGATCAAATAAATTCGAATTCGGGCTAAAATGACCCCCTAAAAATGGTTCATTTTTCGCCTCATCAAGGCCATGTTAGGAGCTAGTAGTCGGCTCGACATAGGAAGAGGTAGAAGCTTATAGAGTTAGGGAAGATCGTACACGGTCCTGCGAATGGTATTAAGGAATATAACCCGTCATCCATGCAATTGTAACAAACTAATCAACTAGTAAAAGATAGCTAGGGAGTAGTGAAATCTAAGTAAACACATTTTCTCTTATTATTGTTTTCTCCACATTTACTTTTGTGTCATTTTATTTTATTTTATTTGCATTTGTAGTTATTTGGGTTAGTTGACTAGCAACTAATTCCGCCCATTCTTTCAAAACCAGAGATTTTACCTTTCTTTCCATAAAATATAAAAATACAAAAAGAATCATCCCTCACCTCTAGACCTAGTTTAATTGAGTTTTAACCCTAGCGAACACTATTCTTTGAGTTGAACGATCAATCCCTCGGTACTTGCCACTACACTATACTACATCGGTCAGGTACACTGCCTGGTGGGGATTGCAAGCTTCTCAAGATCCCTTGAGAGGTAAAACCTTTTGCAAGGTTGCAAAACTATGCATCATTCAGCTCCAGGTCATGTAGTGAAGTAATTCTTCTCATACGTTTCTAGTTGTCTTGATGCATACACAAAATCTTCTGTGCTGTAAAAGAGTATAACCGAGTCACTCTCTGAAATGTCCCAAAATTTGTTCTGCCTGAAAGTATGGAAGCTAATTTCTATTTCAGATTTTCCAACACTTGGCTCTCAGACGAACTGAGTTATTTCTTTCTGTTCACGACATTTATCAACGGTAACGCAAGTTGTAAACATCTTCCAAAATTCTTCTGCAAGGTTCAAGAGATTATTCCAACTCTCCAATCTGTTGTCGGTCTTGATCACTTGGTGATAGTTTCAAATCTTGCGGAATTTAAAGAGATATCCTCAATTAGGAACACCGTTGTCTCAACAGATATCAAACTTCCAGAATGCACAAATGATCGTAAAATTTCTAACAAAGTGCGAAAATGATTATCATGTTCTTCCTCGTCTCTGAATGTACTAATAGGTCATACAATGACCATTTGTCTAAGTACTCACGAGAGACACAATTTATCAGGTTCACAAAACAGTCAGAGCATTAGCTAATACTATTAGCATCACTAACCGTCATAGCAGTCGTTACGGATACGAAAGGCAATTCTAAGAATAACTTCAAATCATAACCCCATCCGAAGCAAAACTTCGCGTCTCACATAGTCGTTTCAGGGAGGAGAAATAATGGTTCCTAACAGCAATACGGTTTAGCTTCCACTAATCAATACAATCCCTTGTCACCATCCTTCTTTATTGCGAATGAAAGTGAAACACGCCCAGAAGATATACTTAAGCAAACTAACTTCCTAGTCTTCGGTTGCTGCTCTTCCCGGTTGCTCAAATCAACAGGAATGGTAAGTACAACGTTGTTTGCAAGGAGCGAATTGACTAATGCGAAACATAGTGGAAATACTAACTAATCTAAATACTTAATTTGGGAGGGGGGGGGGGTTCAATCTGAAAGCTTGACACGATTAAAAATGATTAAGAAAGTAACTAACTAATAACGAAATAAAAGCTAATTTATGATCAATAAGGGAAGAACATGCTAACCAAGTTTATCCTACCATGTCCTCCCGATTCGTCTACAAGTGCAATGACCTGATGATACTTTCGTTGGTGAATCTAATGCAGGCTAGGCCAGATGGTCACGATTACTTAGTCCTAGGCATATCAACCCTCAACCCGATGCTCAAACACGCATTAAGTGTGTCAACTACTCTATATGATTTACCTTAGTAGACCCAATGGTCATGGTATCTACCTGTTATCCCGCGAATAGTCACATATAAAAGAATAAATGCTAACTTTCTTGTTTGTCATAATTTGTCTAACCTAGGGTTTGGTCCACCTCTAGTCCTAGTGGAAACTAGCAACATCCCTTAGTGTCCACGTGTTACTAACATACCATCATGATAAGGAACATAAATCACATAATGGTCATCTATCAATTCATGCTCTAGCAATAAGCGACATATAAGTAAACAATTGATTAAGTTCTAAGTAAACAAACTGGTTAAGTTCATTAAATTGAAGTAAATGAATCACAAAGACATATAATTCATAAACTTGGGTAACACCAAAAGGTGTTAGCCCGACCATATCTCATAGAACATGAACAAAGTATAGATCAAAGATAAACATAAAGAATTCATAATCAAATCGATATGCAAACCGAATGATAAACAATGTTACGATGATATGATATGTTCTCTTCGGATGATATGGTCTTTAATGATTGGCTTTAGTAAATTTTTACAATTGGTAGCGGTATTTGTCCAAATTAAAAAATAACTATTCCAATACTTGAATTATTGTTTGACGTTATATAATTTTACAGCCTAATACCATGTTCATTGTTTAGTATCATGTATGCTTATATACTAAATTTTATCATTTTAATATCTACTCTTTTAGGCCATAGGGTCAACTAATAGTAGGCATGGTATACTCTCACATTACTTGCATACATTCATTCTGTATTCACAAACCCTGCCGCAATAAGTTTGCCAAAAACTTAACACACATAACCATTATGACAAACCCATTATAACCCAAATAAATTCCACTAGACCTAAAAACGTACCTTTACTTTCTGACAACGTACCTTCAAAAAACTGCCACATATGAACTAATGTGTTATGTGAGTTGAATCTACGTTTTTAATGCGTGGCCTTTTTGTCATTGTTGTTAAGAATGGCTTGAGGTGGGAAGATATAGAAACATCTATAAGAAGCCAATTTCATTGAAGAGCTTTATAGGATGATACAAAAACTAATGCTACTACCTCTGGATTCAAAAAAACGAAGCCAGAAAGTCCATGACAACGTGCGGGTTGACCTACTCGTTATAATTATTTGCCGCTATAAAATTTCGTCATTGATTAAAGTACTCAAAAGTTGAATGAAGCAAAAGTAAATGAGAAAATAAAAAGAATCCAAATGTAATGCTGAGCAACGGGTTTTACCCGTCCCGAACCGACCAAACCTGATCTGACCGGAAAATCGAATAAGAGTAAAATGTGAACCGATAACCGAACCGAGTAAAAGCTATCGCAACCGAAACCGAACGAATAACGTCGGTTCGATTCGGTTTGGGTCGGTTTTAGCTATTTAACACCTAATAAGTATATTTTGACCCGAACCGAACCAAGTAAAATCAAAATAATTATACAAAACCGAAAATCAAAGGTTGTTTCGGTTCGATTCAATTAGGCCCGATTTTGGTCGGTTTGTCGGTTCGTGTCGGTTTTCGGATGATTTTGCTATGCAATATATTAAATTTGAGTGTAGATTGTCAAACAAATGTTGACTTTCACAACAATAACGAATCTTGTTTGTCAGAAACATTTCGGTCGGGAACCAAACAACAACATGTTCTAAACTGATCATCCAATACATCAAAAAACCAAACACACTTTGACAAAAAACCAACCAATATTCTTTGACTTAAATAAGAAAAAGAAAACAATGACAGAAAATGATGGTGAAGTGAGCCAACAAGTGTATTGGTCTTTAGTAGCTAAAGCTGATAAAGAATTCTCCAAGATTAGAGACTTGACTTATTACCAACATCACACGTCCTATTTTTATGCTATCTGATTCTTGGAATCTTGATTTTTAATGTTTTATGATAGTTGTTTACTTGAGCTTGCTTTTTTGTATGTATAATATTGTTATCATTGTATTGCCATTTGATTTGTTTTAGAGTAGGAAATAGTGCTTGAATTTGCTTACGATGTAAAAAATGCGCGATTCGACATGGGGAGGGCTTTACCGGGTTTGAGGGTGTGTGTAGGTGGGCTCAATCCCCGTGTCTTAGTCGGCCAAAAGGTTGGAAATTGCCGTTACCCAATAAAATAATTTTGGTTTAAGTGTGAGTTACATCCAATTTAGTCAAAGGTTTTGAGGTTAGGTATGATAATTCGTACTTTGAAATAAGCTTGTCAGTGAGATGTGCTTATTTTACCCCAACATAAGCAGACTAGGTGTTTGTTTTATCCAAACACTCCGGCAGATAGGTAGAAAGATATGCAATCTCTAACAGCCTCTTTGTGGAAAATTAGAAGGGGGGTTGAATAGTTTTACGTCTTTTTAATTCGTTATAAAAGATAGTTTTAGTGTTTTCTTAGTTTTTAAAATTTAGATTCGATAATATATGATCTCAAGTCTTGCACAATATAAACAACTATAAATAAGTAAGATATAGCAATGATAAGTAAAGAAATAAATGAGAGATGGAAAGATCGAACCGCGAGACAAGAGATTTATAGTGGTTCGGCTACAAGGACACCTTCCTTGCCCTACTCCACTCCCCGAGCACCTAACTCTAGAGTTTTCTTCACTATATCAACAAGCTCCCTTATGGCGGAGAAAACCTTACACACCAATTTACACACCACAACTTCTTCACAACTAAATCACAACTTCTACACAACTTCTTCACACCAATCTACTTCACAACTAACTACTTCACGCCTATCTTCTTCACACCAGTTTTCTTCACAACTAACAACTTCACACCTATCTTCTTCACTACAATCTAATTCCTAACTTTTCTTCTTCACACCAAACAACTAACTAATCACACAATCAATATACCTAGCACAACTATCTACAATCAAATATTCACAACAATCTTCACAAAGAATTATGTAAATAATCTTGATGATGCACCAACAACTTGGATGTGGAGGTCACAACAAGTTGTAATACTTCTTGTCTTAGAGGATAGAAGTATTCTTCTCTTGCACTTGCGAGGATGATGTTTGAATCACTTTGAAACAAAGAATTATGTATTTATGATCAAAGGATTAAGAGAATAGAAATGGGGATCTAGAACAGAAAGTTTAGGAGTGCAAAAGGTGAGAAAATTCTGTGGGATGAACCAGTATTTATAGGGAGAAAATTTACTGTTCTGGAGCGTGGCCGGTCCCCTTAATTAGAGGCCGGTCCCCTTAATGATTAAGGGGGCCGCCCCTTCAGAATGTTGGATTTTCTTGTCTTCTAGTGGGGAAGATTTTTCTGGATAAAATTTGCCATTTTTGGTTGGAAATTTGAAATCATATATTTATAATGAATTAAACATATTCTTTTAATTCCAAAAGTAATTTTGTAAAAGATATAGAATGTTTAATACATTTTATAAAAATTCTAGTGATTAGAAAAATTTCCTTTGATCATGAAATGCAATAAACACTTTGTTTATTCATACCTTAAGTGATATGGATGCAAAGACAAATATTAAGCACTAAAAACTTGTTTACGTCATAAGTTTTAGATTAATGAGTTTATGCTTTGTAATTATCAAAACATAGAGATATTGTTAATATGCTAACAATGTTTTTAGACATTATTTATGTCAACAATCTCCCCCTTTTTGATGATTACAAAACCTTAAACTCATTAGGTCTAAAAAATAATTTTTAGACAAGTATTATTAGAGTTTAACATTCTCTTCTCCCCCTTTTTGTAAAATCAAAAAGGTTAAGCCGAGTAAGCTTCGTGAAAGAAGATTAAACGGGTAAAATGCTCCCCCTTGATGTATGCTCCCCCTCATTTGAGAGCACCAAGGGAATGAGCTATGGAAATCTTGGCTACACAAAATATTTGAAGAGAACAAGACACATATACATGCAAAGCAATAATTATGCAAATAAAAATAGATTCATTTAAGCATCATAGAAATGATTAGCATTACAACATTCAATATGCTTAAAGCATATTGATTACAATAAAACAAAAGAAAATACATAGTCCTATATTGCCTAAGAGAGCACTTGGACTTGCTTGCAACCCATGGTTGATTGTTTTATTTGCTTGAAGGAGAACATAAGCATAAGGCTTAGTTGTTAGATGGAGAGGGATATGGAGTGGGGTATGGAGCGGAAGAGGTGGATCTTACGATGTTGTATCGTGTTAAGGGTGGTATGGGATGAGGACGAGTGAGGAGATATTCAATCCAAGAAATATCTTCACTCAAGTATAGGATTTGTTTTTGAAGGAAGATGCAACAAGGGCAATAGTGTGTGTGGTTTTTAACTTGATCCAAGTTGAGAGAGTGAGGTAGGCAATTGTTGTAGGGTGATGATGGAGGTTGCCCTTTGTTGCGTTGTGCAAGATGCATGGCATTGAGATCACTAAGATCATGGATTTGAGATATTTCATCACGGAACTTTTGCTTTTCCGTGGCAATGCGGAGAGAGTCATTGTGTTGATATGGATGAATTGGGTTTGTGTAGTTGGAATTGTAGTTAGATGGTTGATCAAACTTGTATGGATCATTATAAATGGTTGGAGGATGAGATGAGTGGTTTGGCATAAAGGAAGATGTTTGGCCAATGTTGTATGGTTTGTAAAGAGGATCAAATGAATGTCCTTGTGAATTTGGTGTAAAGTTTGGGAAGTAAGTGGTTGGAGGTGTTGAGTGATTTCCAACTTCATTGGTTATGATGGATTTGTTACGAGGGCTTTTTCTTCGCCAAACGGGTTTTTCCGTCATTCTTGCAAGCCTTGAGGCTTTTGGTTTTGGTTTGTTTGGAGAAGTCATGAAGGGATGAATGGAGAGGGTGGAAGATTGGGGATATTTATAGTGTAAGATTTGTGTGTTTATGGATGGATAAAGTTTGTTTGGGAGATTAGGACAAAATGTGTTGGTGAAAAATGGGAAATGTAGGTTGAAATGGGCTAAAAAGCAGAAAAGATTCTGTAAATCCGTCCAGCAGATGGCCGGTCCCCTTAATTAGGGGGCGGTCCCCTTAAAATTAAGGGGGCCGCCCATCTAATGGTTCCCAGATTGCCAGAAAAGGGTTTTTGGCAGAAAATTTGCAGAAAGGTTGTGTTTTTGGATTTGGATTCAAGCAAGTTCAATTCCTTTAGGCAATATAGCATATATTCTAATCAAGATATAGCATGCATGCAAAAACACATAAGCAAAAGAGCAAATAAGCAACACATAATAAGCAAAAAGAGACAAGTAAAGGCAAGAGCACTTAAACTTCCTAAGGCACCTATCTTAGATCAAAGGCAAAGGCAACTAGTGAGTCAAGCATCTAGTGATGAAACAAGATGACAATGTTATGAGTGATTATGTCCTAGTGTGTGCCTATAGGCAACAAATGTGGAGTTGTGATTGTTTTGACTTCTAAATGAAAAGGAAATTCTTAAGAAACAATCCAAAATCTCCTTGATTCGATTTTTGCTCGATCATGAATGTCAAAGATATATATTAGATTATATACCTTGACAATTTATGTGAGAGTTTATGCATGATTTTGGAAGACAATGTTTTTAGCATTAGTCAACAATGCATGGAAAATGATGTTCATGTGATTCCTAGATGTGAGAATAATTTTTAAAGAAAATTGATTGGGTTTTACAAAAGAGTTTATGCAAAGAAAATAAACTTTCCCAATCTTTAATTTTGTGCGAAATAGATTCCTAGACTCAGAAATGGAGAAGTGGAAGAAAAGAAAATCTTAATTTTTTTTTTGTCTAAATGCAATAAAATTTAGTCAACTTGTTCCATCATTCCTAATCCTAAACGCAAGTGATTGAATAATTCACGCTTAATGGGTTTAGTGAATATATCCGCTATGTTATCTTCCGATGCAACCTTTTCTATAGATATGTTCCCTTTTTGTACATTATCCCTAAAAAAGTGGTGGCGTATTTCTATATGTTTAGTCCTAGAGTGTTGCACCGGATTTTTACTTAAATCTATCGCACCTTTGTTATCGCACATAATGGGAACGTTTTCTAACCTAATGCCATAGTCTATAAGAGCTTGTTTCATCCATAGTGCTTGTTGACATGCCTTTCCAGCGCTTACATATTCGGCTTCGGTGGTAGAAATAGCAAGAGCGGTTTGTTTCTTCGAAAACCAAGATGTTAGACAACATCCCATAAACGTGCAAATACCGCTAGTGCTTTTTCTATCTACGTAGTCTCCCGCTGATCCGAATCCGCATAGACGATGGTTTCTATGCCGGATCCCTTAGGATACCATAATCCTAAGTGTATAGTGCCTTTAATGTATCGGAAGATACGCTTAACCGCTTCTAGGTGAGAGGTTTTGGGATCCTCTTGAAAACGAGCACAAAGGCAGGCACTAAACATGATATCGGGTCTACTTGCCGTCAAGTATAGTAAACTACCTATCATTCCTCTATACTTGGTGTTATCTACGGATTCACCTTCATCATCCTTTGTGAGCTTTACTTCCGTAGACATGGGAGATTTCATGGGTTTTGAGTCTTCTAGGCCAAATTTCTTAAGCATTTCATTAATGTATTTAGATTGGTTAAAGAATATTCCATCTTCTAATTGTTTTATTTGTAATCCTAGGAAGAAGTTAAGTTCACCCATCATACTCATCTCAAACTCATCATGCATGATTTTGGCAAATTCATCACACATGTCTTGACAAGTCGATCCAAATATAATGTCATCAACATATATTTGAACAATGATGAGATTTGGGTCTTTCCTTTTAGTGAAAAGAGTGTTATCTACCATTCCCATGGAATAATCATGTTTAATAAGGAAAGCTTTTAATCGATCATACCAAGCTTTGGGAGCTTGTTTGAGTCCATACAAAGCTTTCTTTAACTTATAAACATAATCAGGTTTTGCGAAATCAATGAATCCTGAAGGTTGTGCCACATATACCTCCTCATTGATAAAACCGTTAAGGAATGCACTTTTCACGTCCATTTGGAATAACTTAAAATCTATGGCACATGCATAGGCAAGTAGTATCCTAATTGATTCTAATCTAGCTACGGGGGCATAAGTTTCGTCATAATCAATTCCTTCTTGTTGATTATAACCTTGGGCAACTAACCTAGCTTTATTCCTAGTAACTACTCCATTTTCATCTAATTTATTCCTATATACCCATTTAGTTCCTATGATGGTCATATTCATTGGATTTGGGACTAATTCTCAAACATCATTTGCCTTAAATTGATTTAATTCTTCTTGCATAGCTATAACCCAACTTTCATCTTTTAAAGCCTCATTAATATTCTTAGGTTCTATTGCTGAGAGGAAACAAAAGAAAATATTTTTATCTTGAGCTTGTGACCTAAGGGTTCTTTGGTTAAGATGTCCTATTATATTATTTAGTGGATGTGACCTAGATTCTTTAATATTTACAATTTCGTTATTTCCTAAGTTAATGTCTTCATTATCATTTCCTATGGGTTTTGTTTTACTAACCTCAATAGCTTCTTCTTCAACTAAGTCATCATCTTCTAAAGGCAAAGTTTTAGGAGGTGGTGGTGTTTCATCAAATGTTACATTTAGTGATTCTTCTACTTTCATGGTGTGTTTGTTAAGTATTATATATGCTTTACTATTTTGTGAGTATCCTAAAAATATTCCTTCATATGATTTTGGATCAAACTTAGTGAGGTAATCCTTAGTGTTTAGAATATAGCATTTACTTCCAAATACCCTAAAGTAGCTTAAGTTTGGTTTTCTACCTCTTAGTAACTCATAAGGAGTTTTTCCTAGAATTCTCCTAATTGATACCCTATTAATAATATATGTTGAAGTATCTACGGCGTGACACCAAAATTTTTGTGGGATGGATTGTTCATTTAACATTGTTCTACTCATTTCTTGTAGTGACATATTTTTTCTTTCTACTACGCCATTTGATTGAGGAGTACGAGGAGCGGAGAAATTGTGAGATATTCCATTTAAATCACAATATTTTCCGAATTGTACTTCATTGTCAAATTCCCTACCATGGTCCGTCCTAATGGCTACTATTGTACATCCTAACTTGTTTTGAATCATTTTACTAAATATTTCGAATTTTTCAAAGGCTTGGGTCTTGTCACTTAAAAACCTAGTCCACGTGTATCGTAAGTAGTCATCTACAATTACTAGGGTATATTTGTTTCCTCCATAGCTCGGCACAGCGGATGGACCAAAGAGATCCATATGTAATAATTCTAGGCACCTAGTAGTGGATACTATATTTTTAGCTTTGTGACTAGCATGAACTTGTTTTCCAATTTTACATGCATCACAAAAATGCTTGTCATATTTTAGATTAGGCAAATTTCTAACTAATTCCTTAGAGGCTAAAGATTGTATTTGTTGCATGTTAGCATGTCCTAATCTCCTATGCCACAATGTGGAGTTTTCATCTAGGGTCGTTAGGCATATTCTATCCTCAGGCTTCTTTCCTAGTTTCATAACATATATGCCTCCTTTCCTAATTCCTCTACCTATAATTTTTCCATTCTTAATTATTTCGCTATCCTCTTCGGTAAATGTGACTCTACATTTATTGTCACATATTTGTCATATACTAAGCAAGTTATATGTTAAATTATCTACATGCTCTACATTTTCAATAGTAAGTGAGTCTTGAGAAATCGTACCTTTGCCAATGATTTTTCCACGTAAGTCACTACCGAAAATAACGTTACCTCCATTATATGCCTTGTATGTAGAGAATAGCTTGCGGTTCTCCGTCATGTGCCTCGAACATCCGCTATCCTTGATCCATTCGTCAGGCTCCAAGTCAATTCCCAAACATATTTCGTCGGTTCCTTTTGCCATAAAACACTTTTCATCTCTTGGTTTTTCTACTTCTTCTTTGTCACTATCACTCCATGTTCCACTAACAAATGCGCCTTGATTTTCATAACCTGGCGGCTTTAGACATTCGCCAATGAGATGATTTGGACTTCCACATCTAAAGCACTTTCTTTTCCCGTAGTTGTCGCTTCTATTTCTTTGGAACGGTTTTCTTTCGTCTCGTGATGATCTAGTGAATCTTCCTCGTCTCTTGAAGAATTTCTTGAATTCTCTTACGGCCATTGCATATTCTTCGTCTTCACTTTCGTCACTTGAATCATCATCATCACTAGGTTCCTTTTTGGCTTTTAGAGCAATGGATTTGGTTTGTTCTTTCTTGACTTTGACCGTTTCCGAATCTCTTCTTATAATTTCTTCATGGACCTTCAAGTTGCCAATGAGTTCATCTAGTGATAATGTCATCAAGTTCTTTGATTCTTCAATTGCCGTGACCTTAGCTCGCCATTTCGGATGCAATGCCCTAAAAAATTTCCTAACACAATTTTTACTAGAAAATGTCACATCAAGTGCTTTTAAACTTGTGATGATAGTGTTAAATTTAGCAAAAACATTATCAATTGATTCCTCTTCCGGAATCGTAAATTGTTCATATTGTTGTACAAGAAGATCTATTTTGTTATCTTTAACTTGACTATTACCATGGTGAGTAATTAGTAAAGAATCCCAAATTTCTTTTGCGGTTTTACACATAAAAATTCTTTCATATTCTTTGCATGGTAACGCATTATAAATGACCATTTTAGCCTCATTATTTTTTGCTAGTTTCTTTTTCAAATCATCATTTTGTTTTTCAAAAGATACAATTTCATCCATTTTAGTTTCAACATTATATTGAATAGGGGGAAAATCACCAAAGGTAATAATATGCCAAAGATCAAGATCTTTTGATTTCACATAAGTTTCGAATCTATTTTTCCAATATAAAAATCCATCACTTTCAAATAGTGGTAGTCTTTGCATAGATTTCCCTTCTAAGTATTTTAAAGATTCCATAGATCGTTACAAGTTTTAAAATACAATATATTTTAAAAAAATCTTGCTAGACGTGGCTCTTGATACCAATTATGGAAAACTAAAAGGGGGGTTGAATAGTTTTACGTCTTTTTAATTCGTTATAAAAGATAGTTTTAGTGTTTTCTTAGTTTTTAAAATTTAGATTCGATAATATATGATCTCAAGTCTTGCACAATATAAACAACTATCAATAAGTAAGATATAGCAATGATAAGTAAAGAAATAAATGAGAGATGGAAAGATCGAACCGCGAGACAAGAGATTTATAGTGGTTCGGCTACAAGGACACCTTCCTTGCCCTACTCCACTCCCCGAACACCTAACTCGAGAGTTTTCTTCACTATATCAACAAGCTCCCTTATGGCGGAGAAAACCTTACACACCAATTTACACACCACAACTTCTTTACAACTAAATCACAACTTCTACACAACTTCTTCACACCAATCTACTTCACAACTAACTACTTCACGCCTATCTTCTTCACACCAGTTTTCTTCACAACTAACAACTTCACACCTATCTTCTTCACTACAATCTAATTCCTAACTTTTCTTCTTCACACCAAACAACTAACTAATCACACAATCAATATACCTAGCACAACTATCTACAATCAAATATTCACAACAATCTTCACAAAGAATTATGTAAATAATCTTGATGATGCACCAACAACTTGGATGTGGAGGTCACAACAAGTTGCAATACTTCTTGTCTTGGAGGATAGAAGTATTATTCTCTTGCACTTGAGAGGATGATGTTTGAATCACTTTGAAACAAAGAATTATGTATTTATGATCAAAGGATTAAGAGAATAGAAATGAGGATCTAGAACAGAAAGTTTAGGAGTGCAAAAGGTGAGAAAATTCTGTGGGATAAACCAGTATTTATAGGGAGAAAATTTACTGTTCTGGAGCGTGGCCGGTCCCCTTAATTAGAGGCCGGTCCCCTTAATGATTAAGGGGGCCGCCTAAGGAATTAAGGGGGCCGCTCCTTCAGAACGTTGGATTTTCTTGTCTTCTAGTGGGGAAGATTTTTCTGGATAAAATTTGCCATTTTTGGTTGGAAATTTGAAATCATATATTTATAATGAATTAAACATATTCTTTTAATTCCAAAAGTAATTTTGTAAAAGATATAGAATGTTTAATACATTTTATAAAAATTCTAGTGATTAGAAAAATTTCCTTTGATCATGAAATGCAATAAACACTTTGTTTATTCATACCTTAAGTGATATGGATGCAAAGACAAATATTAAGCACTAAAAACTTGTTTACGTCATAAGTTTTAGATTAATGAGTTTATGCTTTGTAATTATCAAAACATAGAGATATTGTTAATATGCTAACAATATTTTTAGACATTATTTATGTCAACACTCTTAAATTCCAGAGTTTGACTTAACATATTTGTTACCAATAATAGCTATATACTTTCATTTTTGATCGTTCATGGAACACTTCAAGGTTCTACTATTGGTGAGAAAATTTCGAGTACTTTACCGTTTTTGATATGTTTGTAGTCTGTTACTATAATTACTTTAGCTACATTTACACTTTACAAAACATACATTTTCATATTTCTAAAAGTAGAAATGTACTTTTACATCATGGCATACATCATTTGAAGATCTTTTATAGATATGGAAATCTTTGTAAGATATAGCAAATATTTTGTTTAGATCTTTACTCAAGAATCCATGGAAGATTCGGTGAATATTTTGGTTAGATTTGTAGAAAGATTTTGGAAGATTTTATGTCAGGTTCCCGTGGAACCAAACTTCATAACGGGCCGTATCCGTGGCTTGCTGGCAACATTTGCCTATAAATAGCAAGCCACACCAAGCTGTTTTCTCATCACTTACAATCATACATTAGCATACATACTCTCATCTCATATATCTAACTCATTAACATTTCATTTTAGTGAAATTCTTTTGTAGCAAGAAGATCACAACTTCATCCGAAAGGCTTACAAGTTTCAACATTGAGTTGCACGACTTGTTAGTTTATCATTGTGTGAATTCTAGTTATTCATACATTCATTGATTGTATTTAGTCAGTAGTGATCGGTTAGTATTTTATTCCTTAAAATACATAGAGTGACGGGAGTGGTTTTACCCTTGTAAAAGAACTCGACATCTAGCTTTGTGTCGATAATCTTGTGAAAGTAATGTGTAAGGTTTTCTCCGCCGGTTAAAGGAGCTTGTTGACTAGTGAAGGATACTCTCGAGTGGGATACTCGGGGAGTGGAGTAGGGCAAGGAAAAAGAGTCCTTGTAGACCGAACCACTATAAACATCCGTGTTGGGGTTTGATCGTTTCTTTCTTTACTTGCACTTTACTTATCGTTTTATTATTTGCAATACTTGATCTCACGTATAGTTATCAAAGCAAATTAAATTAAAAAACGGTAAAACTATTCAACCCCCCCCCCCCTTCTAGTTTTCCACACTCCGTATAGAGATAAATTCCTATATGTCGTATACACGTGTTGTACACTATGCCACGTCACTAAGTCTTCCATGTATGCGGCGTATACATGTAGATGCTTATGCGTCGTATACTCTTCCACACTTGAACAAAACCGCCAGGTAATAGCTTGTATGTATACGCCGTTGATGTATTACAATATAGTCTTAAATTTTTATAGAACCGACTTAACCTATAGACTAACACTAATGGGCAGTGTACCCGATCAGTTATAACTAGGAATGGTAAGTACAACGTCGTTCGCGAGGAGCGAATTGACTAATGCGAAACATAGTGGAATACTAACTAATCTAAATACTTAAATTGGGAGGGGGGGTTTCAATCTGAAAGATTGACATGATTAAGAAAGTAACTAACTAATAACGAAATAAAAGCTAATTTTGATCAATAAGGGAAGAACGTTCTAACCAAGTTTATCCCACTATGTCCTCCCGATTCGTCTACAAGTGCAATGACCTGATGATACTTTCGTTGGTGAATCTAATGTAGGCTAGGCCAGATGGTCACGATTACTTGGTCCTAGGCATATCAACCCTCAACCCGATGCTCAAACACACATTAGGTGTGTCAACTACTCTATATGATTTACCTCAGTAGACCCAATGGTCATGGTATCTACTTATTATCCCGCGAATAGTCGCCTATAAAAGAATAAACGCTAACTTTCTTGTTTTAGTCATAATTTGTCTAACCTAGGGTTTGGTCCACCTCTAGTCCTGGTGGAAACTAGCAACATCCCTTAGTGTCCACGTGTTACTAACCTACCATCATGATAAGGAACATAAATCACATAATGGTCATCTATCAATTCATGCTCTAACAATAAGCGACATATAAGTAAACAAACTGATTAAGTTCTAAGTAAACAAACTGATTAAGTTCATTAAATCGAAGTAAACGAATCACAAAGACATATAATTCATAAACTTGAGTAACACCAAAAGGTGTTAGCCCGACCATATCTCATAGAACATGAACAAAGTATAGATCAAAGATAAACATAAAGAATTCATAATCAAATCGATATGCAAACCGAATGATAAACAATGTTATGATGATATGATATGTTCTCTTAGGATGATATGGTCTTCCATGATTGGCTTTAGTAAATTTTTTACAATTGATAGCGGTATTTGTCCAAATTAAAAAATAACTATTCCAATATTTGAATTATTGTTTGACGTTATATAATTTTACAGCCTAATACCATGTTCATTGTTTAGTATCATGCAGTGTTGCAAAAATCGGCCGAATCGGCCGATTAATCGGTAATCGGCCATGGAACTTGGAGGGATTTCCAAGGTAATCGGCCGAGTCAAGAAAATCGGCCGATTAATCGGTCAAAAATCGCTAATCGGCCCTCGACCTCCTCAGTACCGATTCACGATTTTTGCAACATTGGTATCATGTATGCTTATATACTAAAGTTTATCATTTTAAATATCTAATCTTTTAGGCCATAGGGTCAACTAATAGTAGGCATGGTATACTCTCACATTACTTGCATACATTCATTTTGTATTTACAAACCCTGCCACAATAAGTTTGCCAAAAACTTAACACACATAACCATTCTAACAAACCCATTATAACCAAATAAATTCCACTAGACCTAAAAACGTACCTTTACTTCCTGACAACGTACCTTCAAAAAACTGCCACATATGAACTAATGTGTTATGTGGGTTGAATCTACATTTTTAATGCTTGGCCTTTTTGTCATTGTTGTTGAGAATGACTTGAGGTGGGAAGATCTGGAAACATATATAAGAAGGCCAGTTTCGTTGAAGAGCTTTATAGGATAATAAAAAACTAATGTTACTACCTTTGGATTCAAAAAAATGAAGCCAGAAAGTCCATAACAACGTGCAGGTTGACCTACTCGTTATAATTATTTGCCATTATAAAATTTCGTCATTGATTAAAGTACTCAAAAGTTGAATGAAGCAAAAGTAAATGGTAAAATAAAAGAATATCCAATATGTATTAGGGCTGAGCAACGGGTCAAACCCGTCCCGAACCGACCGAACCCGATCCGACCGAAAACCCAAATAAGGGTAAAACTTGAACCGAGAATCGAACCGAGTAAAATCATTCGCAACCGAAACCGAACGAATAAGGTTGGTTCGGTTCGGGTTGGTTTTAGCTATTTAACACATAATAAGTGTATTTTAACTCGAACAGAACCGAGTAAAATCAAAATAGTTATACAAAACCGAAAATCAAAGGTCAGTTCGGTTCGATTCAATTAGGCCCGATTTTGGTCGGTTTGTCGGTTCGTGTCGGTTTTCGGATTATTTTGCTCTGCAATATATTAAATTTGAGTGTAGATTGTCAAACAAATGTTGACTTTCACAACAATAACGAATCTTGTTTGTCAGAACCATTTCGGTCGGGAACCAAACAACAGCATGTTCTAAACTGATCCTCCGATACATCAAAAAACCAAACACACTTTGACATAAAACCAACCAATATTCTTTGACTTAAATAAGAAAAAGAAAACAATGTCAGAAAAAGATGGTGACGTGAGCCAACAACAAGTGTATTGGTCTTTAGTAGCTAAAGCTGATAAGGAATTCTCCAAGATTAGAGACTTGTCTTATTACCAACATCACAGGTCCTCTTTTTATGCTTTCTGATTCTTGGAATCTTGATTTTTAATGTTTTATGATAGTTGTTTACTTGAGCTTGCTTTTTTGTATGTATAATATTGTTATCATTTTATTGCCATTTGATTTGTTTTAGAGTAGGAAATAGTGCTTGAATTTGCTTACGATGTAAAAAATGCGCGATTCGACATGGGGAGGGCTTTACCGGGTTTGAGGGTGTGTGTAGGTGGGCTCAATCCCCGTGGTTTAGTCGGCCAAAAGGTTGGAAATTGCCGTTACCCAATAAAATGTTATTAGACATCGATAAATACTAATTTTGGTTTAGGCGTGAGTTACATCCAATTTAGTCAAAGGTTTTGAGGTTAGGTATGATAATTCGTACTTTGAAATAAGCTTGTCAGTGAGATGTGCTTATTTTACCCCAACATAAGCAGACTAGGTGTTTGTTTTATCCAAACACTCCGGCAGATAGGTAGAAAAAGATATGCAATCCCTAACAGCCTCTTAAATTCCAGAGTTTGACTTAACATATTTGTTACCAATAATAGCTATATACTTTCATTTTTTATCGTTCATGGAACACTTCAAGGTTCTAACTATTGGTTAGAAAACTTCGAGTACTTTACCATTTTTTATATGTTTTTAGTCTGTTACTATAATTGGTAACACGTGTAAACTATCTATTAACACTTTCAAATATTGACATTGGACTATTTGGATAAAAGAGGGGCTATGGAACAGAACAATGAGCCCGTGAGGGGTGTGTGGTGATGTGATTAGACTGATATGAACTACAAATTTTGTTAAAAATATAAATGATGCTGAGCCACATTCACTTATTAGGTTGAGTTGGAATCTCAAATATCTAGGATAAAAAAAGGTCAATAAAAGCGCTATTTTGGGTTAAAAAGCTATAGCAAATCATTTTTAAGATTATATTAAAACATAAATATGGTTACTTTATGCATTGACGAGCTAACGAAAATCTATTCAACATTGTACATGGGACTCTGATGTTGTATTTAAATTTTAGAGTCAGTGGAGTAGGAAACAGTTATTTATCCAGGGATTCAGTAAAGTAGTGGCAGCAACAATTTCTAAGTAACCATGATAACAAAAGTTATCAACACAAAATTGTGGTACGCTGAAAGGTGTTACCAAAATACATGATAAGATATCCTAAAAAAATTAACCTTATGCTGTCACATTCCAATATCAAATAATCGAGTCTAAAATGCATGATGAAAGTGGTCTTGCATCAGGTATGATACACACTTCCACAAGGTATTCAAAGTTTATACACAATTATGGAAATTCCAACAAGAGAATCGGCAGAAGCTGATGGAAGCAGGTCTTAAGAGATGGGAAATTGGCGATATTGCATCCAGAATTGGCCAACTTTATTTTGGTCAATATATGAGAACAAGTCAAGCCAAATATCTATCAGAGGCGTATATATTCTACGAAGCGGTGCTAACACGTGAGTATTTCAAAGATGGACTATCCCATGATCTCAACCTCGCCAACAAACAACTGAGGTTCCTTGCACGATTCTTAACAGTGTGTCTGGTTTTTAATCGACGAGAAATGGTTCATCAGTTGGTTAATCAGCTTAAAATGTTGGTTGCTGAGTGCAAAAGGACTTTCCCGGTAATCAATCTACCTTCAATAGCAGAATGAGGCACACTTGATAAATGCAAGTTCTAGTGGATTAACTTGATAAATTGAATGGGCCTGATTTCAGGAAACGGACTTCAAAGAATGGAAGCGGGTGATTAGGGATGTGACTAAATTTCTTAAAGTTGACACAGCTTTTATGAATTTTAGGCCTCTGAGGTATAGCATTGTGTTGGATGCTGATCCAGCTCGTTTGCCACGTCTTGCATGTATTAAAAGAAAGCTAAGATTGAAAGATGCAATACTTTGTAGCTACCATCCCAATGAGGTTAGTCATCAGTCACTTTTATGTTTAGTATCACAGGTGGAAAATTTGCCGATGTAGATTATCTTTTGTCATAAATGGGTCAAATGGATTAAAAGTTAAAAAGTTAGCTAAAAGGGGAATGGGTCAAATGGGTGGTTATAATTGTCCACCACCTAGTTTGTTTGTATTCAAAGATTTAAATTATTATTGTAATTATATTGTTTTTGTAATCATAATGAAGAAATTAATATCTTTACAAGAAGTTCTAAAGATGGACAAAAAAGTGGTTGCGCGGGTCAACCAAACCCCTCGACCATATGAACTGCCCATCTTGCTTTCTCTACTTAGTAGCGACAATGTAATCTTTTCTTAAGCGGGTTATTCAGTAACGTGTTTCTTTTAGTTCTGTGCATTATGTCTATGTTCTTTGCATTTCTTATTCAGGTTAAGTTTTCAGAGCTCACTATTGATAATTTCAGAATGCTTCAATGTTTGGAGTGGGAACCGAGCGGCTCATTTTACCAATCAAGCAGAGTCCCTTCTACTGGTGCTGGGACTAATGTTGGTCAACATGGAGGCCTTCTAGGGTCTAGTCGTATGAACTATTCTCAGGAAATGACTGATCCTACATTGCCTCCAAATCCTCGCAAAGCAGTCTTGTATCACCCATCAACCACCGACCTCATCGCTGTGAGTTTCTAACATAGGAATGTCTTCTGTTTAATATAACTTATATTATGTTTGTAAAACACACAGGGGTTCTATGAAGGGGTTAAACATCAATGAATCACGCCCTTTTGCTTCAAGCTATTCTAATATAACCGAAGCATAAACACACTGTGAATACAGTACTAGATAGCACTTTGTTTTTTTAGTCCATCACCGCAAACCAAAATGGCCCTAGGATAAGGAACACCCATAGTCGCACAAAGTATTTAGAAAGGTTTTGAAAACTCTCTCCGATGAATTAATATTCTTCTAATCCACTATCTACGACTTAGGGATTTCTTTATATAGAGGAGCTGCTGGGTAAATACCTAAAACATTTTCTTACCATAAAATTAGGTTCAAACAACCACTGATGCAGAACACGATCTGCTGCTCCTTATGGAATCACTTCATTTTGTACCTTTTTAGAACCTTGCCAATAAAATATCACTGGAAATTGTACTCGAAGCAATATTCAGTAAGGGAACAAAATTTGGAGGACTTTGTACATTTGGGGCTCGTCCTGTTTTCTGATGCTTGCAGGAAAACAATATCATGTTGCTCTTCCATTTAATTACCCTTACCAATTACGTGGCAGTCCTAGGTTCTTTTTAGTACCTTCTACCCAAATAAAATAACTAACGTATAGCGTAAGTTTAAAGAGTTTCATTAACACTCATAATATATAACTTCTACTGTTTTTTATTCAAAACTGTATAGATGCTTGATTCTTACAGGTGAAGCAAATAGCAAATGCATTACAATGCCATTTTCAATCGCCCTGCATATCCAGTTTCACACTAAAAAATTACCTATGTTTAATTGGAGCTACACGAGTAGAAACGTTAAAACTATGTGTGCTTGTTTTTATTATTTTATGAAGACTAAAAGAGTCTTTTAACATCATCTTGAGTCTTAATGTGTCACAATGAGCTTATACAATTCTCTACTGGGTCGTTTTCAATACTGGAACAATCTCAGGTTCCTTTCTTGCCATATACCGTACACTGCTGCTGCAAGACCAGTCTTTTAATAATAATGCTCTAAATGTTTCTTATGGAATTTTTAGCTGCAAAATCTTTACTAATATCACTCCATTCAACTGCTAACTGATCCATGTCCGCCAAAAGCTTCAAATCTGCCAATATAGAACTTCTACTTATGAGTTGTAGTTTGTTGGCTACAAATAAGGCCACTACTTATATTTGAATAAGATGTAATGTTATAATGGGGTAGATGGGGACGGTTTTGATTATTCCACGAAGTCGGGTTCCTTTCTTTTCAAAGATTCAGAAGCCCCATTGGATAAGTTCTTTAGTTTTTTATGAGATTATTTTTGTGCATGTCAAGGGTCCCCTGCCTTGACTGCTCAGTCTCAGCCACTCTATGTTCTAATATATCAGTAATTGCACCAAAGTAAATTGACTAGTAGACTGGTTGCAGCTCAGTCGTACGAGGTTAACCCAAAATTGTCGTATTTAAGGGGAAGTATACTAGTTCGATATTTGATAGATTTTATTATTCGAAAGGTTGGAAGACATGCTGATCCTGGGTTCTGATAACAGGTTCTGGCCACGATGTGCGAAGAACTCCCTGCTGACGGGGTTCTCTTGATTTATATATCTGCTTCAGGTGACATAACTTTCCCTCATCCTTTTGCCTTTTATAAGTCAAATTGGTCATGATACCAACATTCAATTTGTTTTAGGTAGTGGTGGACATACTTCGATGTCTCCAGCCCACATTGGAAGTTATGCTGGCGATGCAGAGAACATTGTTAGTAACATACAATGCAATATGATTCAATCTGAGGCTGTCTCTACTTTGCCATCCTGCTCTGCATGTGATAGTATAACATCTTCGGTAGAGCAGAATGTTGGTGATGATAAGGGATCTCATTCTGGAGGCTTAAATCTTGGCTTTTCTGGAAATAGAGGTACATTACTAATCAGTGGTACTTTTGGCATTTAGGTTGCATTTGTGCTGAATGTTATCCATTTTAGCAGAACATATTTGAATTGATTGGCCTTTCTAAAAGAAACATATTTGCATGGGCGGAGCTATTAAGGGACTAGGAAGGGTTCCGCCCCTCTAGGCCTAAATCCGTTAGTGTATTTTTTCGCGATTTCATGTGTTAAAATTTTATTTTTTCCATCCCGGCCCTCCCATCTAATGTTCTTCCCAAAAAAAAATTGTTTCGGCCCTCCCAAGAAATTTTTTCTAGCTCCGCCATTGCATATTTGAATTGATTGATTTAACCTTCAAGGCTTCAACAATGTTGACTAATAACAGGAGAACGAAACTCTAAACAACCATTTGAGAAAGATATCAGCTAACCAAAATACTCGAAACTAATATTCTTAGCATATAAAATGATAGATGGCTTGAAAAAACCTATTGCTTTAACTATTCAGATAGAGATATGAAATTGGTGGACTACATCCTTTTTCGGTTACTGTGAGCTAAAGCCCTGCCAGAAAACACTTCTGCCAAAATGAATAAATAGCGAGAAATGAAAACGGTAAGGAAATTGATGCTCACGTGTGCGTAGGCCAAATCCTTATTCTTGAACTGGTTTTCAAATTATGAATAAACTAGTCAAAGGACTTCTGTCTAGAGGGTCCTGTTTGAACCGTCAATGACATTACCTAGGTTCTTACCCACTGCAACAACTACTTTATTTTTTTTCCCTTACACTTATTCATTTTGCTTTTGAATTCAAACCACGTCTGTTTTACCTTTCTCATAAATCTACAAGGAATTATGAACGCACTATACCTAGATTGATGTGAGTTCACTTTAGAAAAGAGACAGGAATTAGGGAAAAAGTGACATCAATTGCATCTACGACGAGGATCGAAATCTTCCAGTCATAAATGTTGAGTTTAGAGAACGCTGGAGAGTTTATTTTGGTAAGCTGTTTAATGGAAATAATGAAGGGACTTGCATACTATCAGAGTGTCCAGTGGGAAAGGAACACCAAAACAATTAAAAGTATGTAAAGTAGGGCCAAAATAGAATAGTTATAAATGTGTGGGGAGTCCTTCCAGAGGTATATGCACAATATTTTTGGCTAGATTATTTAATGCATGTCTTATGGTAAAGATGATGTTGAATAAAAAAGATAAAGAGTACGTTAGTACATTGGTCTATATATTACAATTTACAAGAATAAAGGTAGACATGTAGAATATAATTTTTTGGGTAAAAGGGAGCTTCCACCCTGGTAAAATATAACATGTAGAATATAATTTTTCAAAAATTAAAGCTTATCATCCATAAGATGGCTTTTTGACTGTGTGTTTAGAGTTAATACTTATGACAAAAGAAATTAGAAAGACCATGGTGAAAACTTTTAGCTTTATATCGGGGAAAACAATAGTGGCTATTCTCTTAATCAGATAGTACATGAATAGAGGGAACTGAAAATAATATCTGCATATGATGTTCATTGACCTAGAAAAGGTGGGGTCATTGGGGTGAACTCATGAGAAAAGAGTCCTGCTATATATGCCTATGTGATCAAGGCGTGGCAGACATGAAAGCATGTAATGATACGAAAATTTTATCCTTATTGCTGTAAGTTGCACCAAGTTTTAGTGCTTGTCTTTTTCCTTAATTTATAGACGAGCTCACAAAACGAATACAAAATGATATATGTAGGTGTGCACTTTTTTCTATAGATAATAGTGTCAATTGATTTGACTTAAATACTAGTGCATGAATGGGACTCGGTTCAAATTCAAAATCTTTAAGGGTGTCACTTGGCAAATACAAAGGCTTGCTAATGTTTGCAAGATTGTCACTTGATAATATTGGGTTAGTTATATAATGGAATTATGATGTTGCATGATGTTTTTACTTCAAAGATCTGTGTCTAACAATTTTAATTTCAGGGTTTAATACGATCGATCCTTATGACTTGCTTCCATTTACAAGAAGGCCACTTTTCCTTGTTGTCGATAGTGACAACAGTAAAGCTTTTCAGGTAATCATTTAATTTGAATGCATACGCTTTTCAGTTACGGTGTTCATATACATATCACAATCTGATGTTCATATGTTGTTTGATGATATAATAATTTAGTGTACGTAGCTCTTTATTATATTATTTCGGATATCTGGACAGGCCATAAACAGGGGAGAAAAAGGAGAGCAAGTTGCACTTCTCCTATCTCCAAACTCTTCATGCCCTATGCACGGTGCAATAGATCCTCGCCAACCAAGTGGAAGCCAGTTCACGAGTTTTCTCACTGTGCCTTTGCAGTCCTTGATAGTCCTACTTGGCTTTTCAGGCTCCGACATCGAAATGGTTTGTCTTTACTGTCGAGCCAATATACTCTTTTGACCTTTTTGGTTGCGGTGCTTTGGCATTATGTTAAGACTAAAACTGATATTATATATTCAGGAGAAGCTCAACAAGGCGCAGACAGCCCTTTCCTCGTCTTTAGATAAATGGGGAGAAATGTTGGTGTCTTTAGACACACTTCATCCTGTTTGGGCTCAAGTTTTAGAAGATCCATTCTTAAGACGGCTTCTTTTACGGTACTCTCTAAAACTATTCTCATACTTTTAGTAGGGGAACTCTGAATAGCTTGGGAATCCATTGGTCTGTTGAGAGTGTGTGAAGTTCTTCAGATTCTTTGTATACGTCAGTTTTGGATTCAAATTTAAAGGTGAACCATCTTTTCATCTTCCAGGTTTATATTCTGTCGCGCAGTGCTTGCACTATATGCTCCTACTTCTGGCAAAAAAGAATATCTTCCTGAATGTTCACCTCCCCTCCCCGATGCTTTATTGCCAACGACACCTTCGTCTATTGCAATAGTACTACAAATAGCCGACATTTTTGGTGCTGCAACTATGTTCAACATCAGGGAAAGGATTATACCTCCAGATGAACAGTTTTCATCTTAAGGCTATGTTAAATAGGCTGGACATAGTGTAGTAATATATTAATATGTATGTGTTCAGTAATATCATCCTTAAATTGCCATCCTCAAAAACCTTTTATACGTAAATTTGTTTCTGCCACCCTTCAAAGATTTATGTTACAGGTGTAGATTTTGAAGTACATTATATTTCCCACGTGACAGGATTATATAGTATCCACAACTTCTAATATTTGTATATTTTTTTATAGTTCTATTAAGGTGATGGGACACTACTTGTATGATATATGGTACCTGAAGCCAAGGAACTAACTTATGGGAGAATCACATCTAAACATGGTGAAACTTCTGGTTTGGTGTTTCTCTCTTGATTTACCGCTCATTTCATGAACAAGGGTGTGAGGAAATCACGGAATTGTAGTAAAACTGCGATGCTAGCTTTGATGTGTATATAAATTGACAGAATTTCGGTTAAAAATTGTTTTGGGCATATATCCCTGAAGAGGAAGCGACTACAATAAAAAAACACCTATAGTGACGACCTTGATTTTCGTTACTAAATGGGTAGTGACGAATTTTACACTATTAGTGATGATTCTTGTCCATTAGGGATATGGTGGAACTTAAACTTTATTAAGAAACCCCATTAAGGTAATTTTAAGGTATCAACTCTACGTGATCCATTATTGGAGCATAAAGCAAAATGAGTTCCACTACTACAGCAAAAATAAAATACTACTAATAATAAAATAATAGAATAGAATATTATGAAATTTGATTTGACATTTAAGGTTTTTAATGACATGTTTGAAGGGTTAATATAGTAAAATAACAATAAAGTTCTTAGTTTTGTAATTTTAATAATTAAGCTTTACTTTTATTTTTTATTTTTGGATCCGTTATGATAATTCATCTTTCTTAGAACACGAGGTACGGTGACGTTATAGAAAGAAACCAACTTAGGGCGCACACCACCACACCATTTGGGGCGCAACAACCGTGATTTCAATGTAACACTTATTTGTGTGTTTATGTGTGTAGTATTTTTGCGTTTTGTGTGTATCTTTTATTTTTCTTTAATTTTTTTTCCTTAAGTCTCATGATCAAGGAGAATGAAGAAGATAAGATATTTCTTTTGTTCATTTTTAACCTTTTAGGTTTTATTTTTTTATATTTAGTCTCCAGTAGTATTTTCAGTTGGTTTGCAATGTTAGTCTTTTAAATTTAATTTTATTTATTTTTTGTATTAATATTCCTCAAATGTATAAGATTTGATTCAAGTGTAATATTTTATTTTACGTAAGTATATGTAATGTTTTATTTATAAAATCAAAAAATTAGAAAATATTGTGGGATTCAAGTGTGTATAACTCTGAATTATAAGAGATTTTTTGTATTATCTTATTGGTGCAAAAGCTAACACGACAACTATAACAAGCCTTATAACATCAAACTTTACATTATGCTCTTATGTTTAAATATGGGGTTAGGATATCCATACCCCTTCTAATGTGACTCCAATACTCTCTTTTCTCTCTCTCTCTCATTTATTTTTTATTTATTTTATTTATTTTTTAAAAATTTTAAAACCATGAAACAAAAAGTATGAAACCAAAAATATAAAGCTTGATAAGAAATACGAAAAAAAACGCATAAAAAATATCTTATACTGATAACAGAGAGAGTAAAAAATAGGTCAAGAAAAGTAAAAGGTGTTGGAATTTAATAATCATAACAAGTATATATTAAACATGTAATCAAAAAGAGCACACAACGGAAGACTTAAACATAATATGCATAACTAATTAACCAAAACATAAAGTACGTGTACCTTTTAGCAATCCAAACAATCAAATGATCAAGAAACTCAAACACTAATAATTTAGGGTTTATGAAATCGATTTACACCATAATCAATTTGGGCAAGAGCAAAATTCCAAAATAGGATTTATTTATGATCTTGTACACGCGTATTGATAGTGATTCAATGTGAATGCTAGGTTCTTGATCACAATAGATTAACCAAACACTTTAGTTACACTCAAGGTCACTCGCAAATCCCTTCGTGGGGCTTCACTCGTCGACCAAGGAGTAAGAGGGGAGAAGAGAAGAAGTTTGGCCTTCTATCTAGATCAAGTGTACCAAAGAATGAATAAACCGGGATGTATTTAATATTTATACCCTTATGGTAGAGATCAAGTTTACAAAGACTTCCCATGTGGGATTCCTCTTGTTGGCCAATTTTACAAGCCCAAGAGAGGTTCTAGAACCTTCTCTCGGCTTGTTTCCTTTTCTTCGTATCCCTTTATTATTTAACGACCATTAGTCACTTTCGTTAAGTACTTAACGTCCGTTAGTCGTTATTGTGAATTAATAATTAAAACATAACATTTTATATTTAATTATTAAACATTGAATCTCTTACGTAATGCGTGCAATCCCATAGTCTCGTGTTCGAATCCTGTCATACGTATATTAAATATATCCACAAACTAACAGATCCCACTTGGAGATATTTTAATATAGTAATGACATTGGTTAGCATCTAGCAAACACGCCAATGCCCCCAGAATGACCCTGAGTGTGGTTTCCTGGAAAACCATTTAATGATTCATCATTATACTTATCTTTTTGTTTCTAATACCACGTTAAATATGGATATGGATATTAGTCATTCCATTATTTAACTATTCTGTTTCTCATTATATCTGATTGAACAAGATTACCAAATCATCTGAACATCTTCCAAATAGATCTTGGGTACGGCCATACAAACATCATGTCAAGCCTACGAGGGGCCCAACAGTATTATACTTCAAAAAAAATTCTCTCTTGGCTACGAGTAAAACCCATTTGTTGACATAAATAATGCCTAAAAACATTATTAACATATTATCAATATCTCTATGTTTTGATTATTACACAATATAAACTCATATAACTAAAACTTGTGACATAAACAAGTATTTAGCGATTAACATTCTCTTTACATCAAAATCACTTAAGGTATGAATAAACAAAGTGTTTAGTGCAATTTATGATCAAAAGGAAATTTAATTAAGTATTACAAAGTTTATTTAATTATATAAACATATTATATATTTAAAAAAAACACTTTTGGTAATAAAGAAAAATGTTTTATTCATACTAAATATATGAATTCAAAATTTTAACCAAAATCAGTTAGTTTTTCACCAAATAAACTTTCCCACTAAAAAACAAAAAATCTGGCCGTTACAGCTGGGCGGCCCCCTTAATTATAAGGGGCGGTCTCCTTAATTTTAAGGAGGCCGGCCATGATTTAAGGGGACCGGCACGCTCCTGTTGTCAGATTTTGTTGCCTATAAATACCACCTTAAATCTGAAATTTTTCTCACCTTTTGCACTCCTAAACTTTCTGTTCTAGATCTCCATCTCCATTCTCTTAATCCTTTGATCATACATTCATAAATCTTTGTTTCAAAGTGATCCAAACATCATCCTCTCAAGTGCAAGAGAAGAACACTTCTATTCCTCAAGACAAGAAGTATTACAACTTGTTGTGATCTCCACATCTAAGTTGTTAGAGCATCATCCATTGTATATATATCTCTTTGTGTAATTAGTTGTGAATATTTGATAGAAGATAGTTTAGCTAGGTATATAAGTAGTGTGATAGGTTAGTAGTTTGTTGTGAAGAAGAAGAGTTAGGAAGTAGAAAGGTGTGAAGAAGATTGGTGTGAAGTAGATAGGTGTGAAGTAGAAAGGTGTGAAGAAGTATTGGTGTGAAGTAGATAGGTGTGAAGAAGTTGTGATCAAGTTGTGACGAAGTTGTGGTGTGTAAATTGGTGTGTAAGGTTTTCTCCGCCATAAGGGAGCTTGTTGACATAGTGAAGAAAACTCTCAAGTTAGGTGCTCGGGGAGTGGAGTAGGGCAATGAAGGTGACCTTGTAGCCGAACCACTATAAATCTCTTGTCTCGCGGTTCGATCTTTCCATCTCTCATTTATTTCTTTACTTACATAATTATTGCTTTATCGTACATATTTATTGTTGTTCATATTGTGCAAGACTTGATATCATATAGTATCGAATTAAAATTTTTGAAAACAAAGAAAACTTTCAAACAATCTTTTGTAACAAATTAAAAAGACGTAAAACTATTCAACCCCCCCTTCTAGTTTTCCACAATTGGTATCAGAGCCACGTCTAGCAAGATTTTTAAAATATATTGTATTTTAAAACTTGTAACGATCTATGGAATCTTTAAAATATTTAGAAGGGCAATCTATGCAAAGACCACCACTATTTGAAAGTGATGGATTTTTATATTGGAAAAATAGATTCGAAACCTATGTGAAATCAAAAGATCTTGATCTTTGGCATGTCATTACCTTTGGTGATTTTCCCCCTATTCAATATAATGTTGAAACTAAAATGGATGAAATTGTATCTTTTGAAAAACAAAATGATGATTTGAAAAAAAAAACTAGCAAAAAATAATGAGGCTAAAATGGTTATTTATAACGCGTTACCACACAAAGAATATGAAAGAATTTTTATGTGTAAAACAGCAAAAGAAATTTGGGATTCTTTACTAATTACTCACCAAGGTAATAGTCAAGTTAAAGATAACAAAATAGATCTTCTTGTACAACAATATGAACAATTTACGATTCCGGAAGAGGAATCAATTGATAATGCTTTTGCTAAATTTAACACTATTATCACAAGTTTAAAAGCACTTGATGAGACATTTTCTAGTAAAAATTGTGTTAGGAAATTTCTTAGGGCATTGCATCCGAAATGGCGAGCTAAGGTCACGGCTATTGAAGAATCAAAGAATTTGATGACGTTGTCACTAGATGAACTAATTGGCAACTTGAAGGTCCATGAAGAAATTATAAGAAGAGATTCGGAAACGGTCAAAGTCAAGAAAGAACAAACCAAATCCATTGCTCTAAAAGCCAAAAAGGAACCTAGTGACGATGATGATTCAAGTGACGAGAGTGAAGACGAAGAATATGCAATGGCCGTAAGAGAATTCAAGAAATTCTTCAAGAGACGAGGAAGATTCACTAGATCACCACGAGACGAAAGAAAACCGTTCCAAAGAAATAGAAGTGATAACTACGGGAAAAGAAAGTGCTTTAGATGTGGAAGTCCAAATCATCTCATTGGTGAATGTCTAAAGCCACCGGGTTATGAAAATCAAGGCGCCTTTGTTAGTGGAACATGGAGTGATAGTGACAAAGAAGAAGTGGAAAAACCAAGAGACGAAAAGTGTTTATGGCAAAAGGAACCGATGAAATATGTTTAGGAATTGACTTGGAGCCTGACGAATGGATCAAGGATAGCGGATGTTCGAGGCACATGACGGGGAACTGCAAGCTATTTTATACATACAAGGCATACAATGGAGGTAACGTTATTTTCGGTAGTGACTTACGTGGAAAAATCATTGGCAAAGGTACAATTTCTCAAGACTCACTTACTATTGAAAATGTAGAGCATGTAGATAATTTAACATATAACTTGCTTAGTATAGGACAAATATGCGATAATAAATGTAGAGTTACCTTTACCGAAAAGGATAGCGAAATAGTTAAGAATGGAAAAATTATAGGTAGAGGAATTAGGAAAGGAGGCATATATGTTATGAAACTAGGAAACAAACCTGAGGATAGGATATGCCTAACGACCCTAGACGAAAATTCCACATTGTGGCATAGGTGATTAGGACATGCTAACATGAAACAAATACAATCTTTGACCTCTAAAGAACTAGTTAGAAACTTGCCTAATCTAAAATATGACAAGCATTTTTGTGATGCATGTAAAATTGGAAAACAAGTTCATGCTAGTCACAAAGCTAAGAATATAGTATCCACTACTAGGTGCCTAGAACTATTACATATGGATCTTTTTGGTCCATCCGCTGGGCGGAGCTATGGAGGAAACAAATATACCTTAGTAATAGTAGATAACTACTCACGATACACGTGGAGTAGGTTTTTAAGTGACAAGACCCAAGCCTTTGAAAAATTTGAAATATTTAGTAAAATGATTCAAAATAAATTACGATGCACAATAGTAGCCATTAGGACGGACCATGGTAGTGAATTTGACAATGAAGTACAATTCGGAAAATATTATGATTTAAATGGAATATCTCACAATTTCTCCGCTCCTCGTATTCCTCAATCAAATGACGTAGTAGAAAGAAAAAATAGGCCACTACAAGAAATGAGTAGAACAATGTTAAATGAACAATCCATCCCACAAAAATTTTGGTGTCACGCCGTAGATACATCAACATATATTATTAATAAGGTATCAATTAGGAGAATTCTAGGAAAAACTCCTTATGAGTTACTAAGAGGTAGAAAACCAAACTTAAGCTACTTTAGGGTATTTGGAAGTAAATGTTATATTCTAAACACTAAGGATTACCTCACTAAGTTTGATCCATAATCATATGAAGGAATATTTTTAGGATACTCACAAAATAGTAAAGCATATATAATACTTAACAAACACTCCATGAAAGTAGAAGAATCACTAAATGTAACATTTGATGAAACACCACCACCTCCTAAAACTTTACCTTTAGAAGATGATGACTTAGTCGAAGAAGAAGCTATTGAGGTTAGTAAAACAAAACCCATAGGAAATGATAATGAAGACATTAACTTAGGGAATAACGAAATTGTAAATGTTAAAGAATCTAGATCACATCCACTAGATAATATAATAGGACATCTTAACCAAAGAACCCTTAGGTCACAAGCTCAAGATAATTTTTTTTTTTTTTTTTTTTTTTTTGTTTCCTCTCAGCAATAGAACCTAAGAATATTAATGAGGCTTTAAAAGATGAGAGTTGGGTTATAGCTATGCAAGAAGAATTAAATCAGTTTAAGGCAAATGATGTTTGGGAATTAGTCCCAAATCCAATGAATATGACCATCGTAGGAACTAAATGGGTATATAGGAATAAATTAGATGAAAATGGAGTAGTTACTAGGAATAAAGCTAGGTTAGTTGCCCAAGGTTATAATCAACAAGAAGGAATTGATTATGACGAAACTTATGCCCCCGTAGCTAGACTAGAATCTATTAGGATACTACTTGCCTATGCATGCGCCCTAGATTTTAAGTTATTCCAAATGGACGTGAAAAGTGCATTCCTTAATGGTTTTATCAATGAGGAGGTATATGTGGCACAACCTCCCGGATTCATTGACTTCGCAAAACCTGATTATGTTTATAAGTTAAAGAAAGCTTTGTATGGACTCAAACAAGCTCCTAAAGCTTGGTATGATCGATTAAAAGCTTTCCTTATTAAACATGATTATTCCATGGGAATGGTAGATAACACTCTTTTCACTAAAAGGAAAGACCCAAATCTCATCATTGTTCAAATATATGTTGATGACATTATATTTGGATCGACTTGTCAAGACGTGTGTGATGAATTTGCCAAAATCATGCATGATGAGTTTGAGATGAGTATGATGGGTGAACTTAACTTCTTCCTAGGATTACAAATAAAACAATTAGAAGATGGAATATTCTTTAACCAATCTAAGTACAATAAGGAAATGCTTAAGAAATTTGGCCTAGAAGACTCAAAACCCATGAAAACTCCCATGTCTATGGAAGTAAAACTCACAAAGGATGATGAAGGTGAGTCCGTAGATAACACCAAGTATAGAGGAATGATAGGTAGTTTACTATACTTGACGGCAAGTAGACCCGATATCATGTTTAGTGTCTGCCTTTGTGCCCATTTTCAAGAGGATCCCAAAACCTCTCACCTAGAAGCGGTTAAGCGTATCTTCCGATACATTAAAGGCACTATACACTTAGGATTATGGTATCCTAAGAGATCTGGCATAGAAACCATCGTCTATGCGGATTCGGATCATGCGGGAGACTACGTAGATAGAAAAAGCACTAGCGGTATCTGCACGTTTATGGAATGTTGTCTAACATCTTGGTTTTCGAAGAAGCAAACCGCTCTTGCTATTTCTACCACCGAAGCCGAATATGTAAGTGCTGGAAAGGCATGTCAACAAGCACTATGGATGAAACAAGCTCTTATAGACTATGGCATTAGGTTAGAAAACGTTCCCATTATGTGCGATAACAAATGTGCGATAGATTTAAGTAAAAATCCGGTGCAACACTCTAGGACTAAACATATAGAAATACGCCACCACTTTTTTAGGGATAATGTACAAAAAGGGAACATATCTATAGAAAAAGTTGCATCGGAAGATAACATTGCAGATATATTCACTAAACCCCTTAAGCGTGAATTATTCAATCACTTGCGTTTAGGATTAGGAATGATGGAACAAGTTGACTAAATTTTATTGCATTTAGATATATATATTTTTTTAATTTTGCATAAGATTTACTTTTCTTCCACTTCTCCATTTCTGAGTCTAGGAATCTATTTCGCACAAAATTAAAGATTGGGAATTATTTTCTTTGCATATACTTTTTTTGTAAAACCCAATCAATTTTTTTTTATTAATTATTCTCACATCTAGGAATTACATGAACATCATTTTCCTTGCATTGTTGACTAATGCAAAAAACATTTTTCCAAAATCATGCATAAACTCTCACATAAATTGTCAAGGTATATAATCTAATATATATCTTTGACATTCATGATCGAGCAAAAATCGAATCAAGGAGACTTTGGATTGTTTCTTAAGAAATATTTTTTTTGAATTTAGGAGTCGAAACAATCACAACTCCACATTTGTTGCATATAGGCACACACTAGGACAAAATCACTCATAACATTGTCATCTTGTTTCATCACTAGATTTTTGACTCACTAGTTGCCTTTGCCTTTGATCTAAGATAGTTGCCTTAGGAAGTTTAAGTGCTCTTGCCTTTATTTGTCTCCTTTAGCTTATTATTTGTTGCTTATTTGCTCTTTTGCTTAAGTGTTTTTGCATGCATGCTATATCTTGATTAGATTAGATGCTATATTGCCTAAAGGATTTGAACTTGCTTGAATTCAAATCCAAAAACATAACCTTTCTGCAAATTTTCTCCTAAAAAACCAAATTTTGGCAATCTGGAAATCATCAGATGGGCGGCCCCCTTAATTATGTAAGGCGGCCCCCTTAATTTTAAGGGGACCGCCCCCTAATTAAGGGGACCGGCCATCTGCTGGACGAGTTTACAGAATCTTTTCTGCTTTTTAGCCCATTTCAACCTACATTTCCCATTTTTCACCAACACATTTTATCCTAATCTCCCAAACAAACTTTATCCATCCATAATCACACAAATCTTACACTATAAATATCCCCAATCTTCAACACTCTCCATTTATCCCTTCATGACTTCTCCAAACAAACCAAAACCAAAAGCCTCAAGGCTAGCAAGGATGACGGAAAAACCCGTTTGGCGAAGAAAAAGCCCTCGAAACAAATCCATCATAACCAATGAAGTTGGAAATCACTCAACACCTCCAACCACTTACTTCCCAAACTTTACACCAAATCCATAAAGACATTCATTTGATCCTCTTTACAAACCATACAACATTGGCTAAACATCTTCCTTCATGCCAAACCACACATCTCATCCTCCAACCACTTATAATGATCCATACAAGTTTGATCAACCATCAAACTACAATTCCAACTACATAAACCCAATTCATCCATATCAACACAATGACTCTCTCCACATTGCCATGGAAAAGCAAAAGTTCCATGATGAAATAACCCAAATCCATGATCTTAGTGATCTCCTTGCTATGCATCGTGCACAACGCAACAAAGGGCAACCTCCATCATCACCCTATAACAATTTCCTACCCCACTCTCTCAACTTGGATCAAGTTACAAACCACACTCACTATTGCCCTTGTTGCATCTTCCTTCAAAAACAAATTATATACTTGAGTGAAGATATTTCTTGGATTGAATATCTCCTCACTCGTCCTCATCCCATACCACCCTTAACTCGATACAACATCGTAAGATCCACCTCTTCCGCTCCATACCCCACTCCATATCCCTCTCCATCTAACAACTAAGCTCTATGCTTATGTTCCCCTTCAAGCAAATAAAACAATCAACCATGGGTTGCAAGCAAGTCCAAGTGCTCTCTTAGGCAATATAGGACTATGTCTCTTCTTTTGTTTTATTGTAATCAATATGCTTCAAGCATATTGAATGTTGTAATGCTAATCATTTTCATGATGCTTGAATGAATCTATTTTTATTTGCATAATTGTTGCTTTGCATGTATATGTGTCTTGTACTCTTCACATATTTTTTGTAGCCAAGATTTCCATAGCTCGTTCCCTTGGTGCTCTCAATTGAGGGGGAGCATACATCAAGGGGGAGCATTCTACCCGTTTAAACTTCTTCCATAAAGCTTACTCGGCTTAACCTTTTTGATTTTACAAAAAGGGGGAGAAGAGAAGTGTAAACTCTAAAATACTTGTCTAAAAACAAATTTTAGACCTATTGAGTTTAAGGTTTTGTAATAATCAAAAAGGGGGAGATTGTTGACATAAATAATGCCTAAAAACAATATTAACATATTATCAATATCTCTATGTTTTGATTATTACAAAATATAAACTCATAGAACTAAAACTTGTGACATAAACAAGTATCTAGTGATTAACATTCTCTTTACATCCAAATCACTTAAGGTATGAATAAACAAAGTGTTGAGTGCAATTAATGATCAAAGGGAAATTTAATTAAGTATTACAAAGTTTATTTAATTATATAAACATATTATATATTTTTGAAAAACACTTTTGGTAATAAAGAAAAATGTTTTATTCATACTAAATATATGAATTAAAAATTTTAACCAAAATCATTTAGTTTTTCACCAAATAATCTTTCCCCACTAAAAAACAAAAAATCTTGCCGTTACAGCTGGGCGGCTCCCTTAATTATAAGGGGCGGTCCCCTTAATTTTAAGGGGGGCGACCTTGATTTAAGGGGACCGGCACGCTCCTATTGTCAGATTTTGTTGCATATAAATACCACCTTAAATCTGGAATTTTTCTCACCTTTTGCACTCCTAAACTTTATGTTCTAGATCTCCATCTCCATTCTCTTAATCCTTTGATCATACATTCATAAATCTTTGTTTCAAAGTGATCCAAACATCATCCTCTCAAGTGCAAGAGAAGAATAATTCTTGTTGACATAAATAATGTCTAAAAATATTGTTAGCATATTAACAATATCTCTATGTTTTGATAATTACAAAGCATAAACTCATTAATCTAAAACTTATGACGTAAACAAGTTTTTAGCGCTTAATATTTATCTTTGCATCCATATCACTTAAGGTATGAATAAACAAAGTGTTTATTCCATTTCATGATCAAAGAAAAATTTTCTAATCACTAGAATTTTTATAAAATGTATTAAACATTCTATATTTTTTACAAAATTACTTTCGGAATTAAAAGAATATGTTTAATTCATTATAAATATATGATTTCAAATTTCCAACAAAAAATAGCAAATTTTATCCAGAAAAATTTTCCCCACTAGAAGACAAGAAAATCCAACGTTCTGAAGGGGCGGCCCCCTTAATCATTAAGGGGACCGGCCACGCTCCAGAACAGTAAATTTTCTTGCTATAAATACTGGTTCATCCCACAGAATTTTCTCACCTTTTGCACTCCTAAACTTTCTGTTCTAGATCCACATTTCTATTCTCTTAATCCTTTGATCATAAATACATAATTCTTTGTTTCAAAGTGATTCAAACATCATCCTCTCAAGTGCAAGAGAAGAATACTTCTATCCTCCAAGACAAGAAGTATTATAACTTGTTGTGACCTCCACATCCAAATTTTTGGTGCATCATCAAGATTATTTACATAATTTTTTGTGAAGATTGTTGTGAATATTTGATTGTAGATAGTTATGCTAGGTATATTGATTGTGTGATTAGTTAGTTGTTTGGTGTGAAGAAGAAAAGTTAGGAATTAGATTGTAGTGAAGAAGCTAGGTGTGAAGTTGTTAGTTGTGAAGAAAATTGGTGTGAAGAAGATAGGCGTGAAGTAGTTAGTTATGAAGTAGATTGGTGTGAAGAAGTTGTGTAGAAGTTGTGGTTTAGTTGTGAAGAAGTTGTGGTGTGTAAGGTTTTCTCCACCATAAGGGAGCTTGTTGATATAGTGAAGAAAACTCTCGAGTTAGGTGCTCGGGGAGTGGAGTAGGGCAAGGAAGGTGTCCTTGTAGCCGAACCACTATAAATCTCTTGTCTCGCGGTTCGATCTTTCCATCTCTCATTTATTTCTTTACTTATCATTGTTATATCTTACTTATTGATAGTTGTTTATATTGTGCAAGACTTGAGATCATATATTATCGAATATAAATTTTAAAAACTAAGAAAACACTACAAATATCTTTTATAACAAATTAAAAGGACGTAAAAGTATTCAAACCCCTTCTAGTTTTCCACAATTGGTATCAGAGCCAGGTTGAGCAAGATTTTTAAAATATATTGTATTTTAAAACTTGTAACGATCTATGGAATTTGAAAAATATTTAGAAGGGCAATCTATGCAAAGACCACCACTATTTGAAAGTAATGGATTTTGATATTGGAAAAATAGATTCGAAACGTATGTGAAATCAAAAGATCTTGATCTTTGGCATATTATTACCTTTGGTGATTTTCCCCCTATTCAATATAATATTGAAACTAAAATGGATGAAATTGTATCTGTTGAAAAACAAAATGATGATTTGAAAAAGAAACTAGCAAAAAATAATGAGGCTAAAATGGTCATTTATAATGCTTTTGCTAAATTTAACACTATTATCACAAGTTTAAAAGCACTTGATGAGACATTTTCTGGTAAAAATTGTGTTAGGAAATTTCTTCGGGCATTGCATCCGAAATGGCGAGCTAAGGTCACGACAATTGAAGAATCAAAGAACTTGATGACGTTATCACTAGATGAACTAATTGGCAACTTGAAGGTTCATGAAGAAATTATAAGAAGAGATTCGGAAACGGTCAAAGTCAAGAAAGAACAAACCAAATCCATTGCTCTAAAAGCCAAAAAGAAACCTAGTGATGATGATGATTCAAGTGACGAAAGTGAAGACGAAGAATATGCAATGGCCATAAGAGAATTCAAGATTTTTCAAGAGACGAGGAAGATTCACTAGATCATCACGAGACGAAAGAAAACCATTCCAAAGAAATAAAAGTGACAACTACGGGAAAAGAAAGTGCTTTAGATGTGGAAGTCCAAATCATCTCATTGGCGAATGTCTAAAGCCGTCGGGTTATGAAAATCAAGGCGCATTTGTTAGCGGAACATGAAGTGATAGTGACAAAGAAGAAGTTGAAAAGCCAAGAGACGAAAAGTGTTTTATGGCAAAAGAAACCGAAGAAATATATTTAGGAATTGACATGGAGCCTGACGAATGGATCAAAGATAGCGGATGTTCGAGGCACATGACGGGGAACCGCAAGCTATTCTCTACATACAAGGCATACAATGGAGGTAACGTTATTTTCGGTAGTGACTTACATGGAAAAATCATTGGCAAAGGTACGATTTCTCAAGACTCACTTACTATTGAAAATGTAGAGCATGAAGATAATTTAACATATAACTTGCTTAGTATAGGACAAATATGTGATAATAAATGTAGAGTAACTTTTACCGAAGAGGATAGCGAAATAGTTAAGAATGGAAAAATTATAGGTAAAGGAATTAGGAAAGGTGGAATATATGTTATGAAACTTGGAAACAAGCAGGAGGATAGGATATGGCTAACGACCCTTGATGAAAACTCTACATTGTGGCATAGGAGATTAGGACATGCTAACATGCAACAAATACAATCTTTGGCCTCTAAGGAATTAGTTAGAAATTTGCCTAATCTGAAATATGACAAGCATTTTTGTGATGCATGTAAAATTGGAAAACAAGCTCATGCTAGTCACAAAGCTAAGAATATAGTATCCACTACTAGGTGCCTAGAATTATTAGATATGGATCTTTTCGGTCCATCCGCTGTGCGGAGCTATGGAGGAAACAAATATACCTTAGTAATAGTAGATGACTACTCACGATACACGTGGACTAGGTTTTTAAGTGACAAAACCCAAGCCTTTGAAAAATTTGAAATATTTAGTAAAATGATTCAAAATAAATTAGGATGCTCAATTGTTGCCATTAGGACAGACCATGGTAGGGAATTTGATAACGAAGTACAATTCGAAAAATATTGTGAGTTAAATGGAATATCTCACAATTTCTCTGCTCCTCGTACTCCTCAATCAAATGGCGTAGTAGAAAGAAAAAATAGGTCACTACAAGAAATGAGTAAAACAATGTTAAATTTACAATCCATCCCACAAAAATTTTGGTGTCACGCCGTAGATACATCGACTTATATTTTAAATAGGGTATCAATTAGGAGAATTCTAGGAAAAACTCCTTATGAGTTACTAAGAGGTAGAAAACCAAACTTAAGCTACTTTAGGGTATTTGGAAGTAAATGTTATATTCTAAACACTAAGGATTACCTCACTAAGTTTGATCCAAAAATCATATGAAGGAATATTTTTAGGATACTCACAAAATAGTAAAGCATATATAATACTTAACAAACACTCCATGAAAGTAGAAGAATCACTAAATGTAACATTTGATGAAACACCACCACCTCCTAAAACATCACCTTTAGAAGATGATGACTTAGTCGAAGATGAAGCTATTGAGGTTAGTAAAACAAAACCCATAGGAAATGATAATGAAGACATTCACTTAGGAAATAACGAAATTGTTAATGTTAAAGAATCTAGATCACATCCATTAGATAATATAATAGGACATCTTAACCAAAGAACCCTTAGGTCACAAGCCCAAGATAAAAACAATTTCTTTTGTTTCCTCTCAGCAATAGAACCTAAGAATATTAATGAGGCTTTAAAAGATGAAAGTTGGGTTATAGCTATGCAAGAAGAATTAAATCAATTTAAGGCAAATAATGTTTGGGAATTAGTCCCAAATCCAATGAATATGACCATCATAGGAACTAAATGGGTATATAGGAATAAATTAGATGAAAATGGAGTAGTTACTAGGAATAAAGATAGGTTAGTTGCCCAAGGTTATAATCAACAAGAAGGAATTGATTATAACGAAACTTATGCCCCCGTAGCTAGATTAGAATCAATTAGGATACTACTTGCCTATGCATGCGCCCTAGATTTTAGGTTATTCCAAATGGACGTGAAAAGTGCATTCCTTAACGGTTTTATCAATGAGGAGGTATATGTGGCACAACCTCCCGGATTCATTGACTTCGCAAAACCTGATTATGTTTATAAGTTAAAGAAAGCTTTGTATGGACTCAAACAAGCTCCCAAAGCTTGGTATGATCGATTAAAAGCTTTCCTTATTAAACATGATTATTCCATGGGAATGGTAGATAGCACTCTTTTCACTAAAAGGAAAGACCCAAATCTCATCATTGTTCAAATATATGTTGATGACATTATATTTGGATCGACTTGTCAAGACATGTGTGATGAATTTTCCAAAATCATGCATGATGAGTTTGAGATGAGTATGATGGGTGAACTTAACTTCTTCCTAGGATTAAAAATAAAACAATTAGAAGATGGAATATTCTTTAACCAATCTAAGTACATTAAGGAAATGCTTAAGAAATTTAGCCTAGAAGACTCAAAACCCATGAAAACTCCCATGTCTACGGAAGTAAAGCTCACAAAGGATGATGAAGGTGAGTCCGTAGATAACACCAAGTATAGAGGAATGATAGGTAGTTTACTATACTTGATGGCAAGTAGACCTGATATCATGTTTAGTGTCTGCCTTTGTGCCCGTTTTCAAAAGGATCCCAAAACCTCTCACCTAGAAGCGGTTAAGCGTATCTTCCGATACATTAAAGGCACTATACACTTAGGATTATGGTATCCTAAGGGATCCGGCATAGAAACCATCATCTATGCGGATTCGGATCATGCGGGAGACTACGTAGATAGAAAAAGCACTAGCGGTATCTGCACGTTTATGGGATGTTGTCTAACATCTTGGTTTTCGAAGAAGCAACCCGCTCTTGCTATTTCTACCACCGAAGCCGAATATGTAAGCGCTGGAAGGGCATGTCAATAAGCACTATGGATGAAACAAGCTCTTATAGACTATGGCATTAGGTTAGAAAACGTTCCCATTATGTGTGATAACAAATGTGCGATAGATTTAAGTAAAAATCCGGTGCAACACTCTAGGAGTAAACATATAGAAATACGCCACCACTTTCTTAGGGATAATGTACAAAAAGGAAACATATCTATAGAAAAAGTTGCATCGGAAGATAACATTGCGGATATATTCACAAAACCCCTTAAGCGTGAATTATTCAACCACTTGCGTTTAGGATTAGGAATGATGGAACAAGTTGACTAAATTATATTGAACTAACACAAATTTATACTTGCATAAAATTTACTTTTCGTCCACTTCTTCACTTCTGAGTCTAGGAATCCATTTTGCACAAAATTAATGATTGGGAAACCTCACTTTTATTTGCATATACTCTCTTGTAAAACCCAATCAAAATTTCTTGAAAACTATTCTCACATCTAGGATAAACTCTCACCTAAATTGTCAAAATATATAATCTAATATATATTATTGACATTCATGAATCGAGCAAAAATTGAATCAAAGAGATGTTTTGGATTGTTTCTTAGGATCGTTATATCTCTTTGCATTTAGGAGTCGAAACAATCACAACTCCACATTTGTTGCATATAGACACACACTAGGACAAATTCACTAATAATGTTGTCATCTTGCTCCATCACTAGTTTACCACTCACTAGTTAACTTTGCCTTTGATCTAAGATAGGTGCCTTAGGAAGTTTAAGTGCTCTTGCCCTTGCTTGTCTCCTTTTGCTTATTATGTGTTGCTTATTTTCTCTGTTGCTTATGTGTTTTTGCATGTATGCTATATCTTGGTTAGATTAGATGCTATATTGCCTAAAGGAATTGAACTTGCTTGAATTCTAATCCAAACACACAACCTTTCTGCAAATTTTCTGCCAAAAACCCAATTCTGGCAATCTGGAAATCACCAGATGGGTGGCCCCCTTAATTTTGTAAGGCGGCCCCCTTAATCATTAAGGGGACCGCCCCCTAATTAAGCGGACCGGCCGTCTGATGGTCGGGTTTACAGAATCTTTTCTGCTTTTTAGCCCATTTCAACCTACATTTCCCATTTTTCACCAACACATTTTGTCCTAATCTCCCAAACAAACTTTATCCATCCACAAACACACAAATCTTACACTATAAATACCCCCAATCCTCAAAATTCTTTATTCATCCCTTCATGACTTCTCCAAACAAACCAAAACCAAAACCAAAAGCCTCAAGGCTTGCAAAAATGACGGAAAAACCCGTTTGGCGAAGAAAAAGCCCTTGTAACAAATCAATCATAACCAATGAAGTTGGAAATCACTCAACACCTCCAACCACTTACTTCCCAAACTTTACACCAAATTCACAAGGACATTCATTTGATCCTCTTTACAAACCATACAACATTGGCCAAACATCTTCCTTCGTGCCAAACCACTCATCTCATCCACCAACCATTTATAATGATCCATACAAATTTGATCAACCATCCAACTACAATTCCAACTACACAAACCCAATTCATCCATATCAACACAATGACTCTCTCCGCATTGCCACGGAAAAGCAAATCCATGATCTTAGTGATCTCAATGCCATGCATCTTGCACAACGCAACAAAGGGCAACTTCCATCATCACCCTACAACAATTGCCTACCTCACTCTCTCAACTTGGATCAAGTTACAAACCACACTCACTATTGCCCTTGTTGCATCTTCCTTCAAAAACAAATCCTATACTTGAGTGAAGATATTTCTTGGATTGAATATCTCCTCACTCGTCCTCATCCCATACCACCCTTAACACGATACACCATCGTAAGATCCACCTCTTCCGCTCCATACCCCACTCCATATCCTTCTCCATCTAACAACTAAGCTTTATGCTTATGTTCTCCTTCAAGCAAATAAAACAATCAACCATGGGTTGCAAGCAAGTCCAAGTGCTCTCTTAGGCAATATAGGACTATGTCTTTTCTTTTGTTTTATTGTAATCAATATGCCTTAAGCATATTGAATGTTGTAATGCTAATCATTTCTATGATGCTTGAATGAATCTATTTTTATTTGCATAATTATTGCTTTGCATATATATGTGTCTTGTTCTCCTCACATATTTTTGTAGCCAAGATTTCCATAGCTCGTTTCCTTGGTGCCCTCAAATAAGGGGGAGCATACATCAAGGGGGAGCTCTCTACCCGTTTCACTTATTTTATAAAGTTTAAACGGCCGAACCTTTTTGATTTTACAAAAAGGGGGAGAAGAGAATGTTAAACTCTAATAATACTTGTCTAAAAATTATTTTTTAGACCAAATGACTTTAAGGTTTTGTAATCATCAAAAAGAGGGAGATTGTTGACATAAATAATGTCTAAAAACATTGTTAGCATATTAACAATATCTCTATGTTTTGATAATTACAAAGCATAAACTCATTAATCTAAAACTTATGACGTAAACAAGTTTTTAGTGCTTAATATTTATCTTTGCATCCATATCACTTAAGGTATGAATAAACAAAGTGTTTATTACATTTCATGATCAAAGGAAACTTTTCTAATCACTAGAATTTTTATAAAATGTATTAAATATTCTATATCTTTTACAAAATTACTTTTGGAATTAAAAGAATATGTTTAATTCATTATAAATATATGATTTCAAATTTCCAACCAAAAATGGAAAATTTTATCCAGAAAAATTTTCCCCACTAGAAGACAAGAAAATCCAACGTTCTGAAGGGGCGGCCCCCTTAATTCCTTAGGCAGCCCCCTTAATCATTAAGGGGACCGGCCCCTTAGTAAGGGGACCGGCCACGCTCCAGAACAGTAAATTTTCTTGCTATAAATACTGGTTCATCCCACAGAATTTTCTCACCTTTTGCACTCTTAAACTTTCTGTTCTAGATCCACATTTCTATTCTCTTAATCCTTTGATCATAAATACATAATTCTTTGTTTTAAAGTGATTCAAACATCATCCTCTCAAGTGCAAGAGAAGAATACTTCTATCCTCCAAGACAAGAAGTATTACAACTTGTTGTGACCTCCACATCCAAGTTGTTGGTGCATCATCAAGATTATTTACATAATTCTTTGTGAAGATTGTTGTAAATATTTGATTGTAGATAGTTATGCTAGGTATATTGATTGTGTGATTAGTTAGTTGTTTGGTGTGAAGAAGAAAAGTTAGGAATTAGATTGTAGTGAAGAAGCTAGGTGTGAAGTTGTTAGTTGTGAAGAAAATTAGTGTGAAGAAGATAGGCGTGAAGTAGTTAGTTGTGAATTAGATTGGTGTGAAGAAGTTGTGGTTTAGTTGTGAAGAAGTTGTGGTGTGTAAATTGGTGTGTAAGGTTTTCTCCGCCATAAGGGAGCTTGTTGATATAGTGAAGAAAACTCTCGAGTTAGGTGCTCGGGGAGTGGAGTAGGGCAAGGAAGGTGTCCTTGTAGCCGAACCACTATAAATCTCTTGTCTCGCGGTTCGATCTTTCCTTCTCTCATTTATTTCTTTACTTATCATTGTTATATCTTACTTATTGATAGTTGTTTATATTGTGCAAGACTTGAGATCATATATTATCGAATCTAAATTTTAAAAACTAAGAAAACACTAAAAATATCTTTTATAACAAATTAAAAAGACGTAAAACTATTCAACCCCCTTCTAGTTTTCCACACTTCTGTCCCTCAAGACAAGAAGTATTACAACTTGTTGTGATCTCCACATCTAAGTTGTTAGAGCATCATCCATTGTATATATATCTCTTTGTGTAATTAGTTGTGAATATTTGATAGAAGATAGTTTAGCTAGGTATATAAGTAGTGTGATAGGTTAGTAGTTTGTTGTGAAGAAGAAGAGTTAGGAAGTAGAAAGGTGTGAAGAAGATTGGTGTGAAGTAGATAGGTGTGAAGTAGAAAGGTGTGAAGAAGTATTGGTATGAAGTAGATAGGTGTGAAGAAGTTGTGATCAAGTTGTGACGAAGTTGTGGTGTGTAAATTGGTGTGTAAGGTTTTCTCCGCCATAAGGGAGCTTGTTGACATAGTGAAGAAAACTCTCGAGTTAGGTGCTCGGGGAGTGGAGTAGGGCAAGGAAGGTGACCTTGTAGCCGAACCACTATAAATCTCTTGTCTCGTTCCATCTCTCATTTATTTCTTTACTTACATTATTATTGCATTATCGTACATATTTATTGTTGTTCATATTGGGCAAGGCTTGATATCACATAGTATCGAATTTAAATTTTTGAAAACAAAGAAAACCTTTAAACAATCTTTTGTAACAAATTAAAAAGACGTAAAACTATTCAACCCCCTTCTAGTTTTCCACACCATTAATTGTACAACACTTCTGAAAACAACCCTTATTACTACAAGTAACGCATAGTGTTAGACTATTTCACAGAAATGGGCTACACCCATGACAATTTCCTGGTATCTCAAGTGTAGAAACTAGAAGGGGGGTTGAATAGTTTCACCGCTTCTTTTTAATTTTCTAAAGCGTTTCGCTGTTTTAGGTCCGGTTAATTTTCATTTACAAAATTGTTGAATCTTACTAGTTATGTGATATCAATTTAGTTACTAGCAAACATAAATAAACAAGTAAAGTGAAGAGTAAAGAAAGAGCACAACCAAGAGACGCGGCGATTTATAGTGGTTCTGCACGAAGCTCACTCTCCGTCCTACTCCACTCCCCGAGTACCACACTCGAGAGTTATCAATCACTATATCAACACACTCCTTCAGGCGGAGCAATCCGTATACATGCTTACACAAGGCTTAACGACACTAAGCATAATGTCGAGTTCTAATCATAGCTAGAACCAATCTATTCCAAAGGCCCACGTGGCCACACGAACAAGCACTCTTGTCCATCTTGAATCTTCACCCGATCCAAGTCTTCACTTGTTAGACATACTTGGTTCTTCACCTGAACCAAGCCTTCATACACACGACTCACTTGATTCTTCAACCGAATCAAGTCTTTACATACATGACATACTTGATCATCCCCGATCCAAGTCTTTACATAATGACTCAACAAATCCTAACCTACACTTTAGGACATCACTCTCCTCATAACAAATACATGAACTAATCTAGTTACAAGACTTCTTGGAACTACAACACCATCCAAGCTCACACAAATACAATACTTGAAACTACATCACCATCTATACCCCATCCTAGACTCACACACAAGTCGAAAAACAATGACATGATATAAATCCTATCACGTAACACATGTTACGTTTCTGTGTGGACACCTATAACATCTCGAATCTTCATAGTTGTCGAGAGTTCTTCTCTTGCACTTGACGGAAGAGGAAATCACTTATAAGCATATATCGACATGTTATAGTGATCAAAGAATAAAAGGAACAAAGACCAGAAAGTTTTGTGTGTGTGAAAAGTCTTGTTTTTTGAAGTGTAACAATTCAGTATTAATAGGCGACATGAGGGAGAGGGATGGTCCCATAAATGCTAGACGGTCCTTCATCACTAAGGGACCGCCGCGACAAAACACTCCCTTTTTGTCCTAACGTGGTAAAAACTTATCTGGTTCATGCTGAATTGATTTGGGGGGAAAACTAGCTGTTATAAAGTTTGAATTTGAATTTATTTTCTTAATAAAACATTTCTTTAAAAACACAAAAATACTTTTGTGAAAATGCTTTGTCAAACTTAAAAATGTAAGTTTAGGTGAAAATAAAATTCTTTGATCACTTAACTAATGACGGTATAAAGTTTGTTCATACCTGAAGTGATGTTGAAGCAGCTACGTAGAAGTAACGAGTTTCCTCGATTAAAAACTTATAAACCCTAACTTTACGTAACATGTCTTTATATTTTGTGATTATCAAAACACGAGAAGACCGAATAATGCGAATGACCTTTTTGACATTATGTGTATTAACAATCTCCCCCTTTTTGATGATTACAAAATATAAACTCATTTTAAGTAAAATTATGCGTTGATAAATTTTTAATGAGTTTTCCCATTACTTCTCCCCCTTTTTGTAGAATCAAAAAGGCGTGTCGTGGTTGTTTGAGGAGAGAAGACACGAGCACCCTTGAAAGAAAATCATTGGAGTGATCAACGAAATACAAGCTCACCCTACCTAAGTGCTCCCCCTTAATGAGGGCACCGGGGAATCGAGCTATGGTGATGTGCTACAAAACAAAGTTAGAACAAAGCACATACATGCATATATAGAATATGATATGGATGTGAAATCAATTATGTAGTGCAAGAATCAGATAGAGAAACACAAAATATAATTTTAATTCTGAGCACTACTGGGTTCGGTCCCTTAAATATGTGGACGGTCCCTTATTGATTTGGGGACCCGTCAGTCCATTTAAAGGACCGCCGGCAGTATGCTTTCAAGTTGGCAGGTATGTTGTGATTTAAGTAATTTCCCATTTTCAAGGTTAGATATTTTTAGTCCATTTTCATGTTTAGCAATGACTAATATCACAACACATTATCGTATCTAAAACATAATCATTCATTCATTTCATCCAAAGGAGGCATACAATGACTACCATAAAGAAATTTCACAACAACTACATCATAGAAACAACAACATTAGAGTGTGAGGTGATGATGGTGGTGACTTAGGAGATGGAGTGGTGTCATAGAGTGTAAGGTCAATGAAATTGGTTTGAGGTCGAATGTTTTTGAGCTTAGGACTTTTGTTTGATTGTTGTGTTGTGGGTTCTTTGTTTGTTGTTGGCAAGGAAGTGGAAGATAAGGCCATTGTAGGTGATGAAACTGATTTGAAAGATTATTGTGACGAGGTCGAGGGTGATGAGGAAGGCTTAAATAATCAAGCATGGTTGTGATTTGGGCAAAGCATGCATTAGGAGTTTTTAAGCACTTAGAAATGTTTATCTAAACATGGTAAGGTGGTGATAATCATGCAATAGGTTTAGGATTGCAGGAATGAAGAAAATAGCACAAAAATCCGTGATCCCACAAGGACGGTCCTTTATACCTCCGACGGTCCCTTATCACTGGAGGACCGCCAGATCAATAAGGGACCGCCAGCAGTGGGTTTACAGAATTTTGCCCACTTTCTCATTTCTGCAACCTGCAGGCACATTTTAATCCTATTTGTCATAGACCATTATAAACGAAAGTTTAACCATGAAAGATGTCATGCATACTCTAAATAAGACAACAACATCATCAATAAACATTCACGTCTAATAAAAGTGAGATTTGTTCATACAAATGACACACATAGCAATTCGAAGAATGATAGTAAATAGAAATACTATGAAACATTCAAGGTTATAACATAGCAACTAAAAATACATGATTGTTGACTTCAGTCTTCTTCGAAGCGTCTCTCTTGATATATGGACAACTCTTCATCGAGAATATCATCAATCGGAAGACTTTCAAACTCAAGGAATGATGAAATGTGTGACTTGGATATAGGATCCGTAACATGACGAAAGAGTTGGTATTGGGTGCTTTGGAGGTGTGGATATGTTTGCATTACAAAGTTATAAAAACGAGTCAAGAGCATCCCATAGGGCATTAACTTGTCGTTAGTGTCCTCGAGTTGCATTATTTGCTGATTATGCAATGCAGCATGTAAGCACAACACGCTGGTACATACTCACGATCCTTGACAAGACAGAAAATGTTTTCACGAAGAATAGCAGCCATAGCTTGAAGACCAGGACGAAGTTCAGAAACACGAATTTTATTCGGGTGAAGAGTGTTAAACGTTTGACAAATTGACTCAATTATTTTGGCTGAAGAAGGAACATATGTTCGATATGGACCTTCATCTTCTCGATTTTCAAGGAGGGAGTTGAGATCAAACTCTTCCGAATAACACATTGCCCATTACTAGGAAGTTCAAGGATTTTAGCAAATTGTTTAAGAGATACATGGACATTGTAATGACCAATTTTACACCTAAGGTGTATAAAGTAGTTTCGATCTCGTTTGATATTAACACTAGAGTACAATTCAAGTATAAAGCGAGGACAAATAGGTTCATTAATGTTTAGATGACAATCAAATCTTATGAAATGAAAATCTCTTTCGATACGTTCCTTATTAGGATACAAGGGATCAACCATTCGTCCTTCATGAACATGACCTAACTCAAATTGTTTGATACATGGAATAAATTCAGGTGGTGTGTCAAATTTAGAAGAAATTTTGGGAATATAAGATTGTGTTAAGATGTGATCGATATCATATGTGTGAGGCATGATTGTACCTATATAAAATTAATAAGAGGTTAAATGGATAATAATATTGTGCTTATTCTAAACACTTCCCATGTACCATAATATACTTTAGTTTTGAAATTCCTGAATCATTTCGTTGCATGATTATGAAAACGTTTTTGACATGTATTAATAATGAATAATTACGTTATTGTTACGTGATTGAACAATATTATCATCCACAAATTTGAGTTAGGGATAATCTCATTTTTGAGCCATTTTAAAAAACTCACAAATTAAGACAATTGACTTATTAATTTACGTGTTGTTGGTGATACATTGTTAAGATCAACCTTCAATTGTAGTTGATTTTGCAAAGAAATGAGAATCCCTAATTTAATTTTGAGTTCATATGAACCCTAGAAATTCAATAAGAATTAATTAAATGAAATTGAGAAAATTTACTTACAATGGAGTGATTAGTGAGTGTAGGTGGTTGATGATCTTAACTTTGAAAACCTTGAACTCATTTGATAATGGGTTAGTGAGGATTTGAGTGTTGGGTCGAGTTTTTCGTCACTTTCTGCATTAAAGGAGTGTTTGGATGTTCTGCAGAAAGATAAACGAGGCATAGGCTAAAATTTCTGGACGGTCCCTTATCGATATAGGACCACCGAGAGCTAAGGGACCGCCGCCAGAAGCTTGTAGTCTTTGGATGATTTTTGGTGTTTTGGTTAGTATGAAAAATCTTTAGTTTCAGATGGTTTTAAAACATAACACATTGAGTTTTAAGACACGAAAATGACTCAATACACACGAGCAGGCTAAGGAATGGGTAAGGAGTGGAATCGAGACATAAGAAGAATGAAAGACTCGAAATGCTTGATTAAAGAGTGGATTTTGAGTTGAAACAGAAGAAAAGAGAGAATGAGATTTAGGGATGAGATTTGCATCGAGGAAGCTAGAAGTCAATCAAGTAAGTTTCAAGAAATGTCATAGACGAGAACTAGAGAGCAAGCAAAGAGTGAAGCAAGTGTGCATCGTCTATAGTGATTGATTGATGTCAAGTTTGTTATAAACAATGGATGTGGTAAGACCATTGTTTTTCCAAATAATTTGCTTGAATCCAAATAAGGATAAGCATTTAGACAAAGCGTTTAATCAACACAAAGCATCTAGCACGTATTGGCATACAAGCATCATCAAGCATATAAGCAAGTAATCTATAATCATGTAGTTACATGAACATATAGCAAGCAATCAAATAACAAACATATTAGTCAAAGAAGACTTACCTTGCCTTTAACTATCCTTATTAGCACATAACCAAGACTTATGTAGTTGGTGATGCAAAACTAGATGATACTCACTTGGCAATAAGTCCATAAGATTAGTAATGTAATCAACTTGGTGAGATGACCATTAGGTTGTCTACATGCTTAAGGCGTGTATTGTCTTCTTAGCTAGCTAACCACATTGCACATTAAACCGCACATTGTCTTCTTAATAGTCATTACATCAAGGCAAGTAGATTGATACACCAACTAGGTTGCTCAAGCAATCCTTGTCGGCAACGCTACCTACAATGAAGACATTCAAACTAGTAGTATATGATTCCACTAAACTAAATGTTTTTCTAATATCACATTTCATCATCTTTGGCTAGAACATTTCCTTGATGAATGTTTAAACTATTTTACCAAATGCCATTTGCCATTTGACATAAAATTGTTTTATCAAACTAAATTTTCGGCAAAGATTCATAAATCAACATTTTTGCTTCAAATATTTCACACAAGTTATTTATGAAAAACTTATTAGTAAGACTTCCTATTATTGCTTATACATCATCAATAGAAATGACATGCCAAAGATAATGATCTATTGATTTCACATAACCTTCAAAATTTTGCAAATGACAAAATTTTCATTTTCGAAAAATGGTGGCTCACTCAAATAACGCCCTTCTAGATATCATTTTGATTCCATAGATCGATTCAAGTTTTAAAATCTTGATAAACGAAGCTCTGATACCAATTATAGAAACTAGAAGGGTGGGGGGGTTGAATAGTTTCACCGCTTCTTTTTAATTTTCTAAAGCGTTTCGCCATTTTAGGTCAGTTAATTTTCATTTACAAACTTGTTGAATCTTACTAGTTATGTGATATCAATTTAGTTACTGCCAAACATAAATAAACAAGTAAAGTGAAGAGTAAAGAAAGAGCACAACCAAGGGACGCGGCGATTTATAGTGGTTCGGCATGAAGCTCACTCTCCGTCCTACTCCAATCCCCGAGTACCACACTCGAGAGTTATCAATCACTATATCAATACACTCCTTCAGGCGGAGCAATCTCTACACATGCTTACACAAGGCTTAACGACACTAAGCATAATGTCGAGTTCTAATCATAGCTAGAACCAATCTATTCCAAAAGCCCACGTGGCCACACGAACAAGCACTCTTGTCCATCTTGAATCTTCACCCGATCCAAGTCTTCACTTGTTAGACATACTTGGTTCTTCACCCGAACCAAGCCTTCATACACACGACTCACTTCATTCTTCACCCAAATCAAGTCTTTACACACATGACATACTTGATCATCCCCGATCCAAGTCTTTACATAATGACTCAACAAATCCTAACCTACACTTTAGGACATCACTCTCCTCACAACAAATACATGAACTACTCTAGTTATAAGACTTCTTGGAACTACATCACCATCCAAGCTCACACAAATACAATACTTGGAACTACATCACCATCCAAGTTTATACCCCATCCTTGACTCACACACAAGTCGGAAAACAACGACATGATATAAATCCTATCACGTAACACATGTTACGTTTGCGTGTGGACACCTATAACATCTCGAATCTTCATAGTTGTCGAGAGTTCTTCTCTTGCACTTGACGGAAGAGGAAATCACTTATAAACATATACCGACATGTTATAATGATCAAAGAATAAAAGGAATAAGGACCAGAAAGTTTTGTGTGTGTGAAAAGTCTTGTTTTTGAAGTGTAACAGTTCAGTATTAATAGGCGACAAGAGGGAGAGGGACGGTCCCGTAAATGCCAGACGGTCCTTTATCACTAAGGGACCGCCGTGACAAAACGCTCCCTTTTTGTTCTGACGTGGTGAAAACTTATCTGGTTCAGGCTGAACTGATTTGGGGGGAAAACTAGCTGTTATAAAGTTTGAATTTAAATTTATTTTCTTAATAAAACATTTCTTTAAAAACAGAAAAATACTTTTGTGAAAATGTTTTGTCAAACTTAAAAATGTAAGTTTAGGTGAAAATAAAATTCTTTGTTCACTTAACTAATGACGGTATAAAGTTTGTTCATACCTGAAGTGATGTTGAAGCAGCTACGTAGAAGTAACGAGTTTCCTCGATTAAAAACTTATAAACCGTAACTTTACGTAACATGTCTTTATATTTTGTGATTATCAAAACACGAGAATACCGAATAATGCGAATAATATTTTTAACATTATTTGTATTAATATCAAGTCTGAGGATAACTATTCATGATTTACTTGATGACAAGGAACCATAAAGTACAATCATGTGGTTAGGAATAATCCTATATCTAATTCATTGAATATTATGTGAATTTGGCATGATCACACATCAATATAGATAAGCATATTCTAACCAAAACTCAGATTTGTTTTAATTCAATCATATTCCCATATGATTAATCGACAATGGACTAATTATAGTTAATGAATTTTGCTTCAATTCATGACAATTATACTTATTGACAATTATGCCTCAAATTATAATAATCATACTTGTTGACAAGGCATAATTCCAATTAACTTTGATCTATCGGAATTTTGAAAATACTTATTTAATTCGATTAGTGAAGTTCTTGTATATATGTACACATATCTCATCTCGATATTGACACAATATTCAATAAGCATGACAATCATCTTTCAAACTTCTAAAGTTTAAAGTATTCTTTATTCTTTAATGTATAATGCAACTATGCTCTTAGTTGCGCAGAACTAGTCAACATGGTCATTAACCATGATGAAATCCTACCATGACTAGTATTGAGTGTCAGCTCAATTTAACTAGCATTATTGTATACAAACAACAATATGCTCTTTAGAAATCCGTAAACTCTAATATTTATTGTGTAATGTATGATGCCTTCCAAAACTTTCAAGGTTTTATTGTCGGCTATAACAATTGCACAACAATTTCCATATTGTTCATTCATAGAATCTGGGAGTGACTTTAGGCTGAGGAATGCAATTTTAAATCCAAACATATTCCATTTTATTACACTAGTTATTTAATAACTTTCAATTAAATATCAATGTTGTCAAATCATCTTGCATTCAAGTATGATCCAACAATAACATGATGTACATGAAAAATCCTTGATTCAGACTTAGATTTCATCCATGTTCTACATATCCATTTAGACTTTCTAAATGATATGGCATGTTCTATTAGATTCATTTACATATGTTTATAATAATAAACATATATTCCAAGGTTATACATTTTACTTCCTAAATATTTCAAGTGAAGTTTCATTCCAAACTAAAACTTAACATTTATCTTATATGGAATGTTACTGCCATATGTTATACAACATATAAGATTTAAGAAAATAAACATAATAATCCAACTAGCTCTTAGGAATACTTAGGAGTTATCTTGTTTTAATTATAAATCAAAACATTGATTTAATAATAAAACATAAGTTTTATCTTCTAGATGCATGCATTAATCCATTCATGAATGATTGCACTTTGTACGCTTCCAAAGATTATTTGAATTCAAAAACTCCTTTCGATTACTTACCGTCCTCGCTCAAGTAATCACTCAAGAAATAGTTTTGATATTCCATTGTCATTTTTCATATTAATAAAAAAAATAGGTATGAAAATTATCATCTTTATATATTTAATGTGCATAGGAAAGAATATTCAATCACACTTAATTACTTAAGTGTGATTAATAATCTTGTTATAAGATATGCATTAAATATATGTACAATATTGTCCATATGATTTCTACACAAAGATTTAAACCACTAGGGTTTCCTTATCTTTGAAGAAACTCATCATCATTCTCTAGTCTTAACAATTTTGATTAAGATAAACCAAGTTTCCAAAAATTGATTATGTTTATGGAAAACATCTTAACATTCATAGTATAAGTAATTTGCCAAATTCAATATTTGCAATGCATCATAATGATTAACAGGTTTTCTATGATCCTGTAACTCATATTCATCAGCATATCAATCAAATATCTGAGATATCCTTACAGATCTATGAATGAGAATTCCATCATCTTGAGGTATATCATTACATGTTTAGCCTCATCATGATATTCACTAGTGTGTTTTAGAAGATTATATATTTTGTAATTTTTTATCTCTACAAAATATAAAACCCTCCCACTTGCCTTTTGTAATTTATAGAATATCTATAAATACTTAGCAAGTAGAGCAACAATACAATGTTATCATTTTGAGACATTACAAAACACAATGATAGTTCCTGACTCTAGTTTGTTAATGACCAGCTTCATCAGATGTTTAACAAATTAAGAACTTCATTTTAAGACTTAATGTGATTAATCACATTCCATAATATAATGCTGTCTTATTAATAATCTATGTTGGAGTCTTATTGAGTATGTACAATCCATAATCAATTTTCTAACCTTGTTAACTTTTGGAAGAAAAGAAGTCATAGTTATCTTGAATCAAACGATATAACAAGAGTTTGATTCTCTTAACTGAACATACCATAAACTTGTGGTATTTCAATAGAATTAATACTGTAAGACAATCTAACAATATGTAAGATAAACATATTCCTTTTCGCTTACCTATTTACCAACTAAGCCAACTTAATGGTATAACAGAATTTCCAAGCCAATCGCATACTTTATAACTCAAGTACTTTTTGAGCAAGAGACTTCATGTCCATGTCTCATCAAGAAGACATAAACAGTTATAATCACACTATACGTTATAAGTCATTTAATTATAAATTATGTATATGTCTTAATTAAGAAGACACAACAAGTTAACGTCTTACTTTATATTATTATAAGTCTTGTAACAATTAAAAGACTTCATGTTTATAAGAAGATATAAACATGTTACTAAAATAATCATGAACACCACCTCTTGGTTTTAATAGTAATTTCAAGTTAATTTATTACTTCATTGTTTATGTCATTCCAAGAATACATAACTATTCAAATCGAAGTACTTCATTTATTCATGTCATTTCAAGAATATATAAGTATTTAGTTTGAAGTAGTCTTAGATATCATCTTGACACATGTTCTAAATAAGGCAATCTTACGTTTTAAGTATATAAGTCCTATTAGAACATTAGTCTCTTACCTTGCGGTCAAGAGAATCCATCAATCATATTAACATGTGTTGTACCTTGCGCACAATAAATATTTCTCCCACTTGTGCATGAAACAACATCATGTAGCAAATAAACAGCATGACACGTGTTTGTTTATGTGAACAATATGATTGTGTCATAGATATTAGCATAACAAGTAGATGTAGGACTACATCGTCTAGTAAGGAAACACACATGAATATCCTTAAAAACATGAGTGTCTACAATTGAAAAGTAATTGTCTTGAGACAATCTAGAGATAATATGGATTACTACCAAGATGACAAAGCTTGTAGCTCCCACTGAATTAGAGAATATTACAATAATTCCTTATTCAATAATAAAACACAATGCTCCCACTGGATTTGACAACATTGTAAGTGTTTCATGACCAGTGAAAAAAAATAGCGTACTATTTACTTTCCTACACATTTGAAAGCCTATACATAACAATTACTTAGGTAATGAAAGAGTGTATTCTACTTTGTAGATGAGGGACTATCCATCAATGTTATTAACTTGAAAAATTGGGCATAAATTTCTTTCTTAATGGGTCTACCATCCCACAATGGTATGTAGCACCTTTAAATGGTCAAAGTGAAACAACTAGGTAAAATATGCTAGTTTTCCTTTTATCATTTTTGCAGTAATTAGTCTAACTTTTAATTTAATAACTCATAAAATGTCATAAATATTTTTTAGTTAACCTAATGTCATATTTGTTACAAAAGAACTCAATTACAAAATGAGGGTGATGAAATCTCTTATGGAAAATAAAAAGTGCATTCTCTTAACTATTAAAGTTTGCTATATATATATATATATCCGAATTTAGATAATTCTAATGTTCCTATCATTCCTTTCTCAATCATGAAAAGAAATAGGATTGAGTCTCACTCTTCTCTCATGGAAGGAGACTTTGTTTGTCTTTACAGTAAATTTTACCAATAAAAGCCCAAACCATGTTTATGTTTTAACGTTGTATTAATACATTTAAAAGAATTACAAAATTCAATTTTAGTATTTTCCATAATTAAATATTTAAAAAAAATAAATACCCTTGGTAAATATTCATATAAAGTTATAAACCATAGAATTTTCTTAAAACTAGGATCCTAATTGATATAGTACAATTACATCAGTTGATCTGCTAGTAATGATAGTATTCAACAAGGTAATTGTCGAACAATAATTGACAAACATTTTTCAATTCCTAGATCATTATGAGATTTACAATTTCCAAACTAGTTGCAATGTAAGCATGTTTCATCCCATCTTATGCCTTGGGTTACTAGATCTCACTATCTAACTCAATTAAGTTGTCTAATTTAGAAACTGTGAATTTATTCCAGCTATGGTCTCACGCAACGTGGATATTTACCTTGTCATTGCATTCTAGCTAAGATCTTACATAACGTAAATTGCAACTTCAAGTGTTTCTTTAATTAGATGGCATAAACTTAAATTTTAAAAGGTACTAATTTTGATGTGTGTAATCAAAATATGTATGAAGAAGCATGCACACATCTTCGTATCATAGGTTTTAACAAAACTTTACTCATTAGTTTTCTTTTACCAAGATTAAACCAACAAAGTTTTAATCAAGGTATTGGGGGTAAAAACCAATCAAAGAATTACCTTTAATTATCGTCCACTATATCGTACTACTGTATGAGTCAAAAGACCCAAGTTATTCGGATAATTACCACAAATTAAGGTCAATTCACCCTTAAGATGTGTTTGTACATAAAAAATAGTCGTAAGTAACTCCAATTTGACACACAAAGAAGCGGAGAAGCAAGTCAGCACGAAACTTATTAAAACTTTCTTCTTTTGGTTGCAAATTTAGTTGCAACCACCCTTATACCTCTCTTATAGTTTCTCAACTTGGATGAGCCTTTCTAACTATTGGTACAAATAAACATCAATTGACTAAAAATTTAAGATTTAACTCTTAAAAGCAAATCAAATTTCACAATTATTTAGTCCGGTTTATTTTTTATTCAAAAATTACCCTTTGCTTACAACTTGTTAAACAATAAATAAACACATAGCAAATAATAAAAAAATAATCAACTAGAATAATAAACATGCTAAATTAAATCAACTAACATGTATATTTTACAAACACATTTTGATTGCTCCCAAACTAGTTATATTTTATTTCTCACCACTTATGAATGGTCAATAGTAAAAGTCAAACAGCCTGGGAGAATGCTTCAGTGGAATACAGTGTTTCCCCGGGTCGTAATGTCTCAACGAGGTTGTGATGGTATTAAAAACGAGTTTGTGATCGAGTGATTACGAACAGGAAAGGGTATAAGTGTGTGTGTGAGTGATTACGATAGGGTTTTATAAAACAAAATAACTTAGATAAACTATTTTAACGATTACGTAAAAGCCAGATATTTAAAAACTTTTAATAACTAAAAACGCGCACGTTTAATTTAATTCTACGTAAATGTACGAAACAAAAACAATTTTAACTAAAGTAGTAATTTGCATACCTTAGGAGCTTAAATGCAAATTAAATAAACTTAAAATATTTATTTTATAATTACTTATTTATTTAATTAATTATTATTATTTAATAACTATTTATAATTAACTAATAAATAAGAAAATGTAATATAAGTCTAGAAAATTAAAATTAAAATTTCTAAAAGTCTAAAATATTATAAAACTTATTTTAAAAATAAAATTATATTTTTAAGACTATTTATCTATTTATTATTAATTAACTACTATTTAATTATTAATTAACTATTTATATAATTTAAATTATTAAAAATACTAAAAAGACTTAGATAATTAAGATGATTTTTATAAATCTAATTAACCATCACAGGAATCCTAAAAAATTATAAAAACTTTATTTTATCTATTTTTAAACTAGTTTACTAATTATTAATCTATATATTAATTAATTACCAATTAAACTATTTAAATTATAAAAACTAGTAAATGAACATTAAAAATTACAAGAAAATGTTTAAAATTTTTTTATGACTTATAAAAGCTAGGAAAAATATAAAATCTAGGTGTTGCCTTATAAAAATTAATTATGCTATTTATAACTTAATTATTGATTAATTATTAATAAAACTAATTTAAATTCTAGTAAATACCAAATGATAATATAAAAATCTAATAAAATTACTAAAAATACTTTAATATAAAAGGAAATTAATAAAAATATAAAAATACAACCTACTTAATAAAAATCTAAAAATGAAAATGAAAATTAAATTAAATTAAATAGAAACTCTCACTTATTTTTATACTGATTTTTCTGGATTTTTTCTTTTACAAACCTAATTTATACCTAAAAACAAATAACTTTTATAAAAAAAAAACTTTTTTATAACTTATTAATAAGCACTGTGAGAGCTTATTAGCTTCACAGTTGACTTTGTTTGACCAAAGAAGCAAATAAGCTAAAATTGACTTATGTGGGGTCCACAAGAGTGAAATCTAGTTCAGCTAAGTTAAGTAAACATGTATAAGCTATAAAAAGCACATGTGGTACACTGAATAAGGCAATAAGCCACAATAAGCCCTTGCTTATTGTGGACTGAGACAGAAAATGGGACAAAGATCAAGGCTGAGCACAAGTGAACCAGTGAACCAAATCACACCCTACTGACTTCCACAAGTCACTAATACCATGAACAATCCAAATCACACCCTGCTCAGTCTCCTTCTTGTTCTTTCCTTGATTTTCTATTTTTCAACTATTTTTTCTATTTTTTTTTAGTATTTTTCTTTTTCACTGAGTATTGCTGATTTATAGTTTCTAAAGGATTAACAAGCTTTGTCAAGGCTTATATAAGCTAAGAGATTCCACTACAACACTTAATAACAACAAATTCAACAACTTGATATTTTTAAAATTTAATGAAAATGCATAAACTGAGATCAAACTTAAAACTTGAAATTGATTCTTAGAAAAGAGTTACAAGATACTGAATTAACTTAATTTAATGCTTAAAAGCTTAAAATTACACTAGGATTATTAAACTAAAACTATTCGACACTAAATTACACTAACTAATCTAATAATCCTCTTCCACTGCTTCTTTTTCTTCTTATAGATACTTTTAGGGTTTCCATCTGACCTCTGACACAATCCCACTTGATCTTGACCCTTGGTTTGGCCAAATTAATCACCACCGTTCAAAACTGCTTTTTCGCGCCAAAAAGTCCCACACGTTTACTTGGGGACAACGTACGGGTTTTAAGGGTTTAAAGGGGCTTGGAATGTTGTGTGAGGTGGAGTGATAAGGTTGTGAGCTGGGTGGACAGGTGGTGGTGGTTTTGGAAGGGTGGTTTTAGTAGCAGTGGTGGTGGTATGGTTTTGGGAGGGAAGGGGTGTAGGGTGGTTTGGTCAAACGGGTTGACCCCGTTTTATTATTTAGGGGTGTTGGGCTGGGAAGTGTTTTGGGCTTCGGTGAATAGGTTAGGATAGTGGGTGGGCTGTTGGTGTGTTTGGATTGGATTATATTTTTGGGTTTTAATAAATAAAGGGTCCGTTTGTATTTATAACCATAGGGACCAAAGGTGTAAATTGCAAAAACTTGAGGGGCCTGTTATGGTATTTTTCCAAAGTTAATCAAGGGACCATTCCTGCCATGTTAGAATAAACCAAGGACTATAATTACATATTTTCCATTTTTAAACCTTAAAGGACTATTTATGTAATTTTCGGATTTTTGAGGGACTAAATATGTAATTTCTCAAAATGTTATCAAAAGGTCCAATTTTGTAAAAGTTGAATAGTACAGGGACCTTAAATGAAAAATTTTCATTTATTACAATTTAAAACACCCCGGGGACCATTTCTGCCAAACTTTCAAACTTCAGGGACCAAACATGTAATTTTGTGAAACTTTGCACCAAAGTACTAAATATGTAACTTTGTGATTTAAAAGGACCTTTGGTGACTTTTTCATGTTTTTAGAATAACCAGGGACTAGTTTTGACAACTTTTGAAACTTGAGGGACTGAAACTGCCAATTATGCAAACTTTATACGTTTTTCATCTGTTTTTGATTATTTTGCATTTGAAACATATAAAACACACTTATAAGATATTTTAAGTATTTTGATGCATATTTGAGTGTTTTTGGATGTTTTGGCAGCTTAGATTAGTATAAAATGATGAGTATTTAGACACTCATCAATATCATTAACTAAGGCTCCCACTTGTTTTCGTTCGATGTACAAGTGGACTACATGCATTGATGAATCAATTGCGTAAGCCCTACGTTAATTATATACAATAACACACATAGTTGATAAAATAAATGATACAAATGGGGTCTTCCCCAATTATATAATTAATTAACCTATTAGTAAATTAACATGTCATATAATTTAATTACTAATAACCAAGGTTGCAAAAATCGCGAATCGGTAGTTGGGCGGTCGACCACCTTGTAGCTTGTAATCGGTCTAGGCGGGATTAATCGGATTGGCATTATTGATAAATTTTAGTTATTTCCGGCAAGTTCTGTGTATTTCTGCCAAGTTTTAGGTATTTCCCCCAAGGAATTTTCTAAAAAACAACTTGTAATAAATTTAAACAGTTACTATAAGTGATCAAAATAAGTTTACAGTGAGTTTTAGGTACTTCAGGCAAGATTTATAGGTTTCCAGCAAGTTTGACCACCATTGACCGCCGTTGACCATGGTTGACCTATTTATTTGACCCAGTTACATAAATCGGCAAGGTCGATGGCCTTGCTATGTGTGTTGTTGAATAGTATTTATATTTTGTTGAAAATCCTTGTTAACGTTTAAATATGGGGTTAGGATATCCATACCCCTCCTAATGTGACTCCAAAACTCTCTCTTCTCTCTCTCTCTCTCTCTCTCTCTCTCTCTCTCTCTCTCTCTCTCCCTCTCATTTATTTTTTATTAATTTTATAAAATTTTAAAACCACGAAACAAAAAGCATGAAACCAAAAGTATAAAGTTTGATAAAAAAAAATACGAAAAAACGCATAAAAGTGTCTTATACTGATAATAGAGAGAGTAAAAAATGGGTCAAGAAAAGTAAAAGGTGTTGGAATTTAATAATCATAACAAGTATATATTAAACATGTAATCACAAAGAGCACACAACAGAAGACTTAAACATAATATGCATAATTAATTAACCAAAACATAAAGTACGCGTACATTTTAGCAATCCAAGCAATCAAACGATCAAGAAACTCAAACACTAATAATTTAGGGTTTATGAAATCGATTTACACCATAATCAATTTGGGCAAGAACAAAAATCCAAAATATGATTTATTTATGATCTTGTACACGCATATTGATAGTAATTCAATGTGAATGCTAGGTTCTTGATCACAATAGATTAACCAAACACATTAGTTACGCTCAAGGTCACTCGCAAATCCCTTCGTGGGGCTTCACTAGTCGACCAAGGAGTAAGAGGGGATAAGAGAAGAAGTTTGGCCTTCTATCTAGATCAAATGTACCAAAAGAATGAATACATGTGGATGTATTTATACCCTTATGGTAGAGATCAAATTTACAAAGAGTTCCCATGTGGGATTCCTCTTGTTGGCAGATTGTACAAGCCCAAGAGAGGTTCTAGAACCTTGTCTTGGCTTGTTTCATTTTCTTATTATCCCTTTATTATTTAACGAGCATTAGTCACTTTCGTTAAGTACTTAATGTCCGTTAGTCGCTATTGTGAATCTATACTACAGATAAAGCATGAATGACTCTCTCTCCAAAATTTTAAGACTTACAAGAAATTAAGTATGGTTTACAACACTTTAATGCACAAAATTTTCAGAATTACAACAAAGTAAGCATATTGTACAACAAAATAAAGCGTGGTGTCATTTTAAGACCAAAATTTTATCAAACAACATTAATGCTATTAAAAAACCCCTTCACCAAAAATTACTACCATTTAAGCAAAATGTACAATAGCTGCAACCAATTTTCAGATTTACAACAAAATTAGCATATTGTGCAACAAAATATGCATGATGTAATTTTCAGACTTACAACATTAATGTTATTAAAGTGGTCAATGTTATTAATAACTATAATGACTATTACTTACAAGAAAAGAAACATAGTGTACAACACTTTAATGCACATAATTTTTCGACATACAAGACAAGAAGCATAGTGTACAACAAAACACCACATTATTGCTATTTAATAAGTCAATTATTTAACTGGTCAATAAATACAATTAATACAGTTATTAAAACACCCCTTACATAAGAAATACAAATTATCAAGCATATTGTACAACCAAATTAAATACAATTACTGCATTAAATTTCACTACTACAAATAATAAAGCATATTATACAAATATTCAAGCCCGAACGGGCAACGGGCCAAATAGGCTTGAGCCCGAACGGGCGCGGACTAAACGGGCTCGAGCCCGAACAGGCACGGGCCAACGGTTTCGAGCCCGAACGGGCACGGGCTATACGAAATTCTTGATATCCGTAAATTTATTGTTAAAAAGAATATAATAAATTAAAATAAATTATTCATCGAAAATTTTTATTTCAGGATACCCGCCGCTGTAACGCACGAGTAACCTGCTAGTTAATAATTAAAACATAACGTTTTATATTTAATTATTAAACATTGAATCTCATAAACAAAGCGTGCAATAGCATAATCTCGGTTTCGAATCCGGTCATATGTATATTAAATATATCAACAAACTAACAAAAGGTGGATGAGTGTATGCATAAGAACACATTGTGGCTTGCATAATATAGATATGTACTATTAATAGCCAATGGTCCATTTAGTAACTAAACTTTTTTGTTAATGTCAAAATTAGTTATTGAGTTGTGATATTTAGACTTAATAATGATACCTCTTAATAGATCTACTTTATTCATTTTTTTACAAGTTTCATGCACCTTTTCTCTTTCATCATTTCTTATCAATTAATTTTTCAAATGCACAAATCACATTTTTAAATTTAATTTTAGGTCTAAATTTTAGACATACAAATCATTTTTCTTAGTTATTATATGTACTTTTGATGGACTAAAGTGGTTTCTAATTTTTTGTTATTGGAGATCCGTATAACTGGTCAAATTGTCAAACAAGACATAAACTATACTCATACACGAACATGTTTCTGTTAACGTGTTAAGAAAATAGGTGAAGTGGTATGTTCTCGTACTTTTTTTTCCTTTGAACCGTCAAGAAAAAGGTAGAAACATGCTAATCATGACGTTGATTATTTGTAATCATGTATGTAAATTTATGAAAGAGTAACTTAGATACTAAAACTTCAAGAAGGAGAATCATGTAAACTCCATTATTTTTTTTTTTATTTTTTATTTTTTCTTTTTCTTCTTCTTTTAGGAACGGCAAGTTTACCAATCTCACAATAACAACAAATCTATCTAACATGTTCTAAGCATGATTTGAACTCACAACTATTTGGTTAGAGAGTTTCTCCCATAATATAAATTAATATTGAAATACAAGCCCTTTAGTAAATCAATATTTATTCGACAACTAATGAACACCTTTTTATTGTTTTGCTCATCTTTTAGTTCTAGTTCCATGTTAATTATTAGTACTTCGGTGTCATAAACCTTAAATGCAATACTACGTATTTCTTATGAAGTCACCATGAAAGTTAATTTATCGATTTTTTATGAGGAAATTAACATATATTTGCAATGATGACATAAACCTTAAATTATTAAGGTTAAGGCTTTAATAAAGACATCTTTACGAAATGATTTGCTGGAAGAAAAGGTGACAGCACATATCACTTGACAAGATTATTCACTGAACATTCCCGGTTTATAATGCTAATTGAGGGGCATTAATTAAGCTTTGTACAAATCAAAGATAAATTACACCGTACTTTGTCCTTATACTTTAGGTTAAATCCCTATTCTCATCCTTATTTAACAAAATTTTTTAAAAGAAGTTAGCGATAAAGACCAATGATGTTACATAGTTTCAAGATAAGGATCAATTATGCAAGGAAAAAAAATTAGGGACGAGAATAAGGATTTGACCCAAATCAATCATCTAAGGAAAAAAAATTAGGGACCAGAATAAGGATTTGACCCAAACTACAAACTACAGAGACGAACGGTGCAATTTACTCTAAAATCAAATTTTCTATTCTCTTAAACCATTTACAATGGATATCTCTATCTCTACTCCTTATAATGTAATTTGGTACCTTTTACTTTTAAAAATTATAAAACAAATTAAGTTAATACACCTTTTATTAAATTAGATGTTACAATAATAAAAAATAACTAATATAATGAATTAATATATTTATACTTAAGATTAATAGTTTAATACCTTTTTAAATTTGTATATAATAATATGGCATATTAATTATTCACAGTCTCACAACACAAACACACAATTTCTAAAGAATCCATTATAGAAAACCATTAACAAAATTTGTTAAAAGAAAACGAAAGATCAAATAATCGTTAAACAAAATTCGGCACTGAACCCGCTGCTTTGCATAACGGGGTTGTACTGTGTGCATAACGATGTTGTACTATCTGCATAGCGGTTTGTACTGTGTCCTATAGGGGGTGTTGTTATAGCAACTCCTATATAATATACAAATCTGACATCCTCATTCAAGCCATGCTTCAGCGTAGTCTTTCAAATCACAGCCTTGATTATTTGGCGCTACAGAATAGTTGTTGCTGCGAGCCTTCGACCTTAAACCCCTTAGGTCCTTAGGATAGACGTCATATGCTTGTGGATGGCATAAAATTTATTTCTTTTACTAGGATTGTGTTTATAGGAGTAGTAATTGTTGGTTTTATAGACAAAATAATAATGGTCGTGTGTTAGGATCGAACTTGAGATCACGGGATTGCACACAATACGTATGAAGAGAAAAAGTAATAATTATTTATAAAATGTTATAATTAATTATTAAACACAAAAATAAATAATAGTAATTAGTATTTAATGATTAATGACTAATTATTTATTAAACGAAGATTAGGAAAGTAATACTAGACAAAACATATAAACAAGAGAAGGTTCCGGAAACCCCTTGGGGGCTCCAAACCGATCGGCAAGGGGGGGGGGGGGGGGGTAACCCACCTCCTTTGTGCCTTGAGCTCCAAGTTTTGTATAGTATATAAGCAAACCCAAGATGCATGTTTTTCTCATAACTTGTACACACACATCTTGGTGTTTTTTCTTCCTTTTCTTTTCTTGGTCGATCCATCAAACAAAACCCTAAGGGTTTTCGATTTTTATAGATCCAAAAAGATTTTGTGTTTATTACTTGCATAAACTTTTTCTTGAATTAGTACGTGTGTACAAGAACGTGAATCAAACACACTATTGTTTGATTCTTGGATTGAATTACAAAAGAGGTAAGGGGTAATTCTTGTAATCCATATAAACCCTAATTAAGGTTCTTGTTCCGGAAGATTGCTTTTGATTCTTGTTCGGGCTAGAATCACAAATGTATGTTTACTATTAATTATTGATTAATTAATTACATATTATTCGATCTTATTATAATTGCTTCCGCTATGCTCACTTTGATGTACTTGGTTTATTTAAATGAAGGTCATGATATAATAATTCCAACAGTGGCATATAGAGCCGTTATAATGTGTAATTAATTATCGAAACGTATAAAAATTGGATCTTGATTCGTTTAGTTACATGTTTTTAGGGTTTATTTGTTAGATTCCTAACCCTAAAATTTTTATGGGTCGATTGACCTAATTAGGGTTTTTAGGGTTTTGGTTTTTAATTTTTTAGTATGATTAGAAACCCTAGGATGTCATGTAATTGTTATGCGTTTTAGTAAACGATCTTGGTGCAATATGTTAATTGTTAAGCTAAATCCATAAAAAATTGCATATTTGCATGGATTTTTTTTATATTGTGTTATAATTTAAATGGTTTAAATTGTTTATATGAATTAATGGTTAAGTTATATCAAAACATGTAAATTTATTAATAGATGTCGAATTGGGGAAGACTCCAATATTAAGTAATCAATTATGTGCTATGTGGTATTTATTTAATTTTGGCTTACGCAATCGATTTATCGATGTATGTGGCTCTTTTTCCAAGAAGAAGAAAGCCTCAATTGAATTAATACGTTATACACCTAGATTTGATTATTAATAGGACTATTGAATAAGATTTGCATGTGGCTACATGTTTTATACATATTTAATTGTTATGATTATGTATATTTGTTTATTTAGTTGTTTTATTTTTTATTGTACATTACTTGTTTTGTTTATTAATTGTGTTAGACATGTTTATAAACGAAAAGGGTAATTTTGAATAGAAAAATAATACGGACTAAATAATGGCGAAATTGTTTTGGTTTTTAAGAGTAAATTTCAAAGGATTGGTTGATTGATGTTTTTGTACGTAATGGTTAAATAGGCTCGACCGAAGTTTACACACTATAAGATGGGTATAAGGATGGCAACGCATTAAATTGTGGCCTTAGAGAGACAACATTCTGTCTTAACGCTCGTTTGTGTGTAAATTAGACTTACCGAACAACCATTACATGTACACTGTCATCTTAAGGGTGAATTATCCACAATTCCACAATGATTATCCGAAACACTAAGCTTTCGGGCTTATGCAAAAGTACGATATAGTGGACGATAATTGATGGTAATTCTTTAATTGGTGAACCCAATACCTTAATCAAAACTTTGTTATTTTACTCTTAGCTAATTGGTAATAAAAATATTTTGTAAAACCAATGTTATGAAGTTGTATGCATGCTTCTTCATACATTATTTTGATCACATCAAAATAGTAATACCCTTATAAAATTAAGTCGAATGCCATCTAATTAAGAACACTTGAAGTTGTAATTTACGTCATGTGAGAACTTGGCGAGATTGCAATGGAGAGGTAAATTTCATAAATTCATTGCTAGCAGATCAACTAATGTGATGGATTTGTGAGTTTGCAATTTTTATGTTAGAAGACTTAAATTGAGTAGTAAGTGAGATCTTGGACTCAAGGCATTAAGATGGGGACTAAACATGCTTACAATACAAATGTTTTGTGATTGTAAATCCCATATATCTAGGAATTGGACAAATGTTATGCCAATTACTTGTACGACAAGTTAACTCATATTATACTTTCATTACTAGCAGATCAACTGATGTGATGAAACTATGTTTATGGAGGATCCTAGTTTTCAAGATTATTCTATGGATATTATTTCCTTGGGTAATTTAATTTTCTTGAAAAATTGTATTATTAAAAATACTAATGTTTTGAACTTTCTTTATCTGTAGAAATGGCTCAAACTGATAACACCAACTTTCGTTCTGTGTTCAAAACTTATTTTGAACGAGAAAAATTGACTGGCTCAGAAAATTTCAATGATTGGTACTGTTCACTAAGGATTGTCCTGCGAGTGACTGGTCAACTTGAAATCTTGAAAGCGCCTTGTCCTGAAGAACCTGTAGGCGAGGCAGCTACTGAAGCTGCTAAGGCCAAATGGAATCTTGATTGTAAGGAACATATTGATGTGGCCGCAATGATGTTAAGGGCAATGTCCACACCTCTTCAAAGGCAGTTTGAAGAGTATTTCCCCATGAACATGATTGATGAACTCAAGAAACTATATGAGAAACCATCAAATGTAGAGATCTACGATTTGATGGAGGCTCTACATGGTTGTAAGCAGGGTGATGGTGAACCTGTGAGTGCTCATGTGTTGAAGATGAAAAGTTTCATGGATCAACTACAAACACTTAAGAAACCCTATGACAATGATATGGCTGTGAACTTAATCAATAGATCCCTTAACAAGGATTTTAGTGGTTTTGTGAGGAACTTCAATATGCATTGCGTAGGGAAGACAGTAAGTGAATTGCACGCACTGCTCATTGATTATGAGAAAGGGTTGACACCAAAGGCTCCTACGCCCCAAGTTCTTGCTATATAAGGGGGTAGAATTAACAAGCCAAATGCGAACAAGAAGAAGCGTAAAGGAAAGAAGAAGGCTGATAAGAATAAGCAGGTTATAGCTTATCAACCACCTCAACCTAAGAAGAACCCTCCTGTCAAGAATAATCCAAAGAAGGATCAAGGATGCCATTACTGCAAGGTGATGGGCCACTGGAAGAGGAATTGTCCTCTTTATCTCGATGACTTGCGAAACAATAAGGTTAAGAAGGCTGGGCACATGGGCGCCAGCACTTCAGGTAACTTATTTGTCATTGAGTTATTTACTTTATCTCGTAAATTAAATTCCTGGGTATATGATACTGGATGTGATATTAATATTTGTAATACACTGCAGGGGTTTAGAGAGGAAAAGAGACTAGCTTATGGGGAGCAATTTCTGCATGTGGGAAATGGAGCACAAGCAGCAGTTAAAGCCATAGGAATGTTTGATTTAATTTTACCTTTGGGTTTAGTACTTTGTTTAAACAATTGTCATTATGCACCTTCTATAATTAGAGGTGTTGTTTCCTTTTCATGTTTGTTGGATCTTGGTTTTTCTCATACTATTGATGGCAATAAAATTTCTGTTTCTTTAAATGGTGTATTTTATTTTAATGCTGTTGCTGTGAATGGTGTGTTTGAAATTGATATGAATAATTGTATGACTTCCAACAATAATAATAATTCAATGTACAGCATAAGTAAGAGAATGAAGTATGACTTGAATTCGTCTTACCTTTGGCACTGTAGACTTGCCCATATAGGCAAGACTCGCATGCAAAAGCTGCAACGTGAAGGGCTTTTGAATAATATCAATGATGAGTCATTTGATAAATGCGAATCTTGTATTTCTGGGAAGGTGACGAAGAAACCTTTTCATAATAATATGGAAAGAGCTTCAGATCTACTTGGTTTGATACATACGGATGTATGTGGACCACTTAGACATGTGTCAAGGAGAGGTGCTGTTTACTTCTTAACTTTTACGGATGATTTCAGCCGTTATGGTTATGTTTATTTACTTAAGCATAAACATGAGGTGTTTGAAACATTTAAAGTTTTCAAAGCAGAAGTAGAATTGCAATTGGGAAAGAAGATTAAAGCTCTTCGTTCTGATCGAGGTGGTGAATACCTTAGTCAAGATTTTAAAGATTTCTTAACTGAGAATGGAATTGTCCAGAATCTCACATCTCCATATACTCCACAACAAAATGGTGTATCTGAGAGAAGGAATCGTACATTGTTGGACACAGTTTGATCAATCTATAATCTTTACTAATCTTCCTTTGTCTTTTTGGGATTATGCTCTTGAATCAGCTGTTCGTATTTTGAATATGGTTCCCACCAAGAAGGTTGATAAGACACCATATGAGATATGGACTGGAAAAGCTCCGAACTTGTCTTATTTAAAGGTCTGGGGTTGTGAGGCGTATGTTAAACGTGACTCACAAGATAAACTCCAACAAAGATCTGTCAAATGCATTTTTGTAGGATACCGAAAGGAAACAATGGGTTACTACTTTTACTACCCACCTGAGAACAAAGTGTTTGTTGCAAGATATGGTGATTTTCTTGAAAGTGATTTTGTGACTCAAGAAATCAGTGGGAGAGTATATGATCTAGAAGATGATTGATTCTTGAAAAATCAAGTTATATATAGTATAGTATTACTCAAGAGATCCGCAAAGAAATATGGATAACCCGATGTCGTAGTCCGTGTGAAGGATGAATGGAATTTCGAATTCCCGATTCGTGAAACGTGTCGTGAAAGTGGTAAAAAGTGATTTGAATGAGATTATACTAATGAAATAGTAAATGAAGCACAAATAATCAACTAAGCACGTAATTCAAGTAAGGCAACTAAAAACGTAACGTAAAATCGAAAACGTAAGCTAAAACGAAAAATAAACGTTATCGTACGAAATAAAACGCGACTTTTAAGTTACGCTACTCCTACGGACATGGAAATAATTTTCGAAAGTTAAAAATGATAAAAAAAAATTTTGAGAAAAAGAAAAATATTTTTTTGACTTTTTATTTATTTTTTATGAATTAAAAACTAATTTTACGAATTAAAAATTAAAAGAAAATGTAAATAAATTGAGAAAAATATAAAATAAATTTCTAAAATTCTAAAATAACTAAAAATAATTTCCTATTTTTTTTTGGATTTTTCTGGTGTTTTTCTGATTTTTTTGAATTTTTTAGTAATTAAAAAGTAATAAAAAATGTTTAAAAATGAAAATTAAATAGGAAAAATAGCAAATCAACTCAGAAAAATTTGAGAATTTCAGGGAAAATATAAAATATTATTTTGAAACTAGAAAAAATATAAAATTTGAAAAATAAGCACTGGAAGTGCTTAATGGCTTAAATTCAGCTTATATGAGTGCTTATTTATAAGCACTCTTGACCCAAACTTGTCCAAACTTTATTCTAATGATTTCTAGACTTAAGGAAACTCAGAGGAACAAATTTGTGACTAAGAAGCACACAGAAACACAAGTATGGCACTAAACAGCTCAAATAAGCTCTTAGGAAAAAGCAATAAGCCAAGCAGTTCAAGTAAATGGTAAGATCTCAATGAAATGAACAACTAGGGGCACAAAGTTACTGGAATGAATCACAAAACTCAGATAAAGACCAATGGAAAGCAATAGCAGCCCTGATCTAATGGGCAGACCTCAGTTTCAATCACCCAACTAAAATAAGCACTTAAGCCGAGCAGATAAGCTTAGAAAAGCAATCTTGCGGGTGTAAACTACTTACTAACCCACTGAGATTACAAATCAACCAAGAGAAATGAATTAAAATCCAATATACTACCCCAAAACTGCCTACAAACTTGGTCAAAAACTGAGTGTGCAGGGCACTAGTTTGCTCAATCAATCAACTTCAAACAACTTTTCTTATAAGAAAATAAGCTCCAAACTGACTTTTTCTTTTTGATATTGATTCCTTAACTACTAAACTCTACAAATCAGTAAACAAAAAGTATTTCCAACAAAAAGTGAAACCTAGAAATTCTCACAAAGATCTGTCCAAAAACTGAACTCAGAAATTGTTTGACTTTTTGATTTGAAAACTTCTCTGACAAATTTGGATTTTATCTGATCAAAACTCAACCTAAATGCAATACTAAACTAAATTAAAGTGAAATTACCCTAAATGTAACTAGTTTCTATTTAAAATTAATGATCTCAACAGCAGATTCACAAGTTTGAACACAGATATGAAGCAAACATATGATTTTGACTATTTATATATGGACTACTGAATTTTATGCTTAATTAATCTTACTACCAACTGATGTGATGAATTTGAACCAAACACAAACTCTGAAACACCTAGTAAACCAGCAATCTTCACTTATCCAAACACCCTTAATGTGATTGTCTTAACCAAAACACCACAGATCCAACCAAATGTGGTCCAAACTCAATCCAAACCAACTCAGTACCAATTCTAGATTCCAAATACACTAAATCACCTCAGAAATGCAAACCTTAAACTCAAAATACCACAAATCACAGATTCAAAAGATGATGACAGATTGAATGAAACAGTAAAACTTAGTAGCTATCAAACTCAGTCCAATCAAATATAATAGAACTAAGTAACAAGTAACAAGCAATATCAGACTTAATAAGCAATAACAAGCAAATATAAGCAAACAATCACAAATCTATATTACTAATACTAATTTTTAGGGGAATTTAAAAAATTGCAAAAGACTTACAAATCCACCTCAGCTAAACAGAGGTGGTCTCCCACACAGCCTATCTTTAGATAGGCTAACTGCTCCTTGTTAGCTACCTTTTCTCCAATAAGCTTTAGCTTATTATGAATAAGCTAATTCAGTTGACTTTGTTTGACTCTTTATATTTTGAGAGAAACTTATAAAACAGTAATGGATTTAAGTTTGTTCAAAAGAAACAAGTTAATTGAACTAAATTCAGATTTAAAAACTAAATTGAAATATATTTTTTATTTTTTTTATTTTTTATTTTAGTATTATTATTTTTTTAATTTGATAAACAATAACTAAATTGAAACGTAAATTTACTAAAACTGATTTAAACTAACAAGCAATAACAATAATAAGCAATAAGAAGATTTAAAGGACAATAAGCTGAAAGGAAATTATATTAAAATTTCAGAAATTCAGTACAAAGCTTTGAAAAGAAAATACAATAAACTAAAACAGAAAGCTAAGCAATATTTAAAAAAAAACTACACATCTCTAATGAAGGAGGGGGGGGGGGGGGCTTTATATAGATGCTGAGGAGAGTGCTCATGTGAAGGTTCTAGCAAATCCACGTCACTGATCCGTGTGTCTCTGTGCTTCTTTGAGTCCTCTCATAGCTGTTTGATCATCCTTGGTGCCCAATCTATTGATATCAGCCTTTGGATTAAATCTCACCCAATCATTTGCACGCACTCTCATACGGATTGCCACCCTGTCAATCTCTGCACATGTCAGAGGGTTCTAGAACACGTGTATGTTGCCTAATTTACCCTTAATTGTGGTAAGATTGGACGGGGTAAATCTAGGGTTCTTGTGGTACAGTGAATTTCTGGGTATTTTTGTGAATTGAGGGGCGGGTAAATGGGAGGTGGGTGTTTTATTGTTTTAAAGGGTTGACCGGGTGTAATATGGGTTTGACTTGGGTAAGTTTTGTGGTGGATCGGGTAAAACGAGTAAAGGGGATACGGGGTGGATTGGGCTGGAATGTTTTGGGCTTTATGGATTGGGTATTTGGTTATTGGATTTGGTTTATATATAAGAGTAGTATTAATGTGAAACAAGGACCAATTTTGTATTAATGCAAACAATAGGGACTATTTCTGACTTTCTTCCAAAGTTTCTTCCAAGGGCTAACGTTGTCATTTTCTAATTCATGAAGGATACTTGTTGACTTTTCTCTTAAAAATTCTTCAAAGGACCAATTTTGTAAATATATGAAACTTGGAGGACTAATTCTGCCAAATACTCAAACTTTGCTCAGGGACCTTTTATGCAACTTTTTGAATTCCTGAGGGTTTCTTATGACATTCTGAGCTTTCCTTTATCATTTTTCTTCCCCGGCTCCGGCTTTAGACACTTTTCCATTCTCGTGCTCGTTTTTGTCGGTTTTGGCTTTGTTTTTGTTCATTTTTCATATATCCGTACCTGCACATACACAAATACAAAAACATACGTTCTCTTGGCGTCTTTGATTAGTATATGGTATTTTTGGTCTGAATTAAGGCCTAAAAAGGATGTGTGATTAATCACTAATCAAAATCCCCCAGACTAAGGTATTGCTGTGCCCTCACGCAATGTCATCACCTCACGCTTAAGATATAAATAATTTCAAAACCTCTCTTTACTGACGTTGTAAAGTAGCAATGATGTTCAAAAGTGATAGTAAAATCATTTATTCTTAAAAACGCTCCGTTTTCCGATTTTCGTAAATAACAACTACAACTACTATTTTTGTTCTTTTTTATTTTTATATAAGTGACGGTTTGCCTTGACTTTCATTATCAATTCTTATCTGTTGATAACTTTCAGGGTCAACGAGTAGAAACACTTCTCACAGAGAAGAGACCATACGGATAAAAATCGTCATCCCTGATTTTTCACAAGCTCCCAAACTAAGCGTAAAATCGAGATCATTGTTTATTCACAAGTTAGATGTTAACACTACCCACAAAAGTTACTTGTGTATTACCTCTTGTTCCCAGGTCCTAAGTTTTGTATCTCAAGATTTTAATTTGTGAGAAATGAATTGCTTCATATTTTCTCGTTTCGATATTTGTTAGTCCGATAAGAGCACCAAATTTGAACGCTAAGTAGTTTCCAAACTTTCCCTCAAAAACCCCTGCATACAGAAATCGGGTCCACATGAAGGTCTCTGATTTAACACGATTTGTGGAGGTCCCCCTTTTTATTTACGACCGAGACATACCATGTTTGATACCCGAAACGGAAGCTTTTTCTTAAGGAAACCCCCGGAGTCGAAGCTTGACATTTTTGCATAATCATAAGCACTTTAATAATACTTTGGTCCTTAGTCCTTTATTTCTTTTACAATCAACGGTTTATGAGCCGCCAAGATGTAAGAGCTTTATTATGACTTTAGATTTCTATCCGCTGCTTTTTATAGCTTTGGATTCCTCTGCCTTTTTATTTGGCTTTGGACTATTATTATTGATATTCATAATTATATGCCAAACCCCGAGTCCTACGGCCTTTACTAAGATCACAACATCGGCTGCGAACCGGCAAGATGCAATAGTCTATTTCACCGTAACACTGGCAGTACCTCTATGTGTACCAAACCCCCATATGCAGAGATTTTGTTGGGAACGAGAAAAAACTAAGTATTGCCCAAACCGTATACCCTTAATTAAACCTAGAGATCTATTATTATTGGTGTGCAAGCTTGTGGGAACAAGGAGGCCACAAGTACCTTTCGTGGGCTCTAAAGAGATCCAACTACTCCACGTTTAGCACGAAACTTCTAAATAAACTCTATCATTCCTCGATCTCAGCAAATTTAAAATCCCAAGTAATGAGATCCGCGGATGCTTAGCCATAATATTTTGATTATATTGGTTAAGGGAGACAAGCTAGGGCTCAACACGCCCGGTCAAGTCGGAACATTTATTTTTACTCTCGCCGGTAGGAAAGTCAAAACAAGGTGTCAAAACTTATTATTCATATCATATATTTTTTCACTTTTTTTTTTTTTTTTTTTTTTTTTTTTTTTTTTTTTTTTATAAAGCTGTGACAAAAATTAAAATTTTTGGTGGAAAACGGAGTTGCGTAAGTTAACAGCTCAGACGATGGTACAAGTCAAATCGAATCGAAGATTCACCCCCTCAAGACTAAAGTGAAACATTGTCCTCAATGTTTAAAGGGTAAAGGTAATCCTACAAAATATCTAAGGCCGTTTATTAAGTATGCCAAGAGATAAACGTTAGTCGATAAGATTTTGGATATGGTGAATTTCCGAAAGAGCAGCGAATGATGAGACTCGAGTGGAGAGAACGACAAACCACGAGCACGAGAGTCCTCAAACTTCGGGGAAATTCCTGAACATTCATAAACAACAACGAAAACACGAGTTTGGAAAGGGTCGCCCCCCTCACGTCACGTTACTTAAAGAAAATAGAAAATAAAGAAAATGAAAATGGATAAGCATAAGGTGCCTCCCACGAAGCGCTTGTTTTTGATTACCGAGTCACATGAGCTTGACTCGATCCCCGAATTTAATCGTCCTTGGGGAAAGTTTGGAGATCCGGGACAACCATGGGTGGTATGTCCCCTCCGAAATAATGTTTAATACGATGACCATTCACCTTAAAATTGGGACCATTAGGTTGAGCAAACTTAACGGTTCCATAAGGAAATACTTGGGTAATGGTGAATGGTCCAGACCAATGGGTTTTTAACTTGCCCGAGAAAATCTTCAATCGAGAATTGAAAAGAAGGACTCGGTCACCAACATTGAAGACACGATCTTTAATTTTAGCATCATGAATCCTCTTTGTCTTCTCTTTGTAGATCAAAGAATTCTCATAGGCCTGATCACGAAGCTCGACTAATTCATTCAATTGAACTTTACGGTGATCACCCGCGGTTTGAAGGTCAAAATTAGCATGTTTCAAGGCCCAGTAGGCCTTGTGCTCAAGTTCAAAGGGCAAATGGCAGGCCTTCCCATAAACCAGCTTGTATGGAGTGCACCCAATGGGTGTTTTGTAAGCTGTACGGAAGGTCCAAAGTGCATCATCTAACTTATCGGCCCATGAAGCACGATGTTCACCTACGGTCCTTTCTAAGATACGTTTCAAACCACGATTGGAGACCTCAACTTGACCACTAGTCTGTGGATGATATGCAGTAGAAAGATGATGTGTGACACCATATTTGAGCATAACTTTTGCGAATTGGTCATTACAGAAATGGGTCCCACGATCACTTATAATAGCACGAGGTGCACCAAATCGGGCGAAGAGACTTTTAAGAAATTTCACTACAACTCGGGCGTCATTGGTGGGTAACGCCTTCGCTTCAACCCATTTAGACAAGTAGTCGACGGCTACGAGGATATATTTGTTACCACGAGAAGACGGGAATGGACCCATGAAATCGATATCCCAGACGTCAAAAATCTCACAGACTTGGATGGCATTTTGAGGCATCTCGTCCTTCTGAGAAATTTTTCCTTGACGCTGGCAAGAATCACATGATTTAACCAACTCATGGGCATCCCGGTAAATCGTCGGCCAATAGAAGTCGGAATCAAAAACTTTCTTAGCGGTGAAGTTGGCACCATGATGTCCCCCCGTGGGTCCATTGTGGCATGCCATAAGAATGTCAGCGGCTTCTTTGCCGTGAACGCACCGCCGGATCACTTGATCCACACATATCTTAAACAAATAGGGGTCGTCCCAGAAATAATGCTTAACATCTTTGAAGAATTTCTTCTTTTGCTGGAACGACATCCCTTTTCGGATAAAATTCCCCGCATGGTAATTCGCAAAATCGGCGAACCATGGGGTACTAGAATCACAATGTGATAAACTCCCCAATGTCTCGAGAGGAAATGCTTCGTTAATCTCCTTTTTCTCGAAAACACTTTGGTGGGGATTCTCTAAACGTGATAGGTGATCGGCGGCAAGGTTCTCAGCTTCCTTTTTATCTCGAATTTCAACTTTGAATTCTTGAAGGAGGAGAACCCACCGCATCAAGCGTGGCTTAGCATCTTGCTTTTCCATAAGGTACTTAAGAGCCGAATGATCCGTATACACTATGCATTTCTTCAAAAGCAAATAAGATCGAAACTTTTCAAAGGCGTAAATGACGGCTAACATCTCTTTTTCAGTAGTCGTATAATGGTATTGAGCGTCGGTCATTGTTTTACTAGCATAGTGTATCGGCTGAAAATGTTTTGACTTGCGTTGCCCAGGACTGCACCAATGGCATAATCGCTAGCATCGCACATTAGCTCGAAGGGCAAGTCCCAATCGGGGGCAATTAAGATGGGAGCCTCCGTTAACTTCTTTTTAAGAATATTAAATGCTTCGATGCATTCATTTGAGAAGATAAACGGAGCATCTTTTTCAAGCAAGTGGGTCAGGGGCCGGGCTATCTTAGAAAAGTCTTGAATGAAACGTCGGTAAAATCCGGCATGACCGAGAAAACTTCAAATTCCTTTTACAGTCGTGGGATGAGGTAATTTTGCAATCACATCGACTTTAGCTCTATTGACCTCAATCCCGGATTTCGATATCTTATGGCCGAGGACAATGCCCTCTTTGACCATGAAATGGCATTTCTCCCAATTTAGAACCAAGTTGGTGTCTTCACACCGTTTCAGCATATTTTCAAAATGAGAGAGACACGAAGTGAAAGAATCTCCATAAACCGAGAAATCATCCATGAAAACTTCCATGGTTTGCTCGATCATATCCGAGAATATAGACATCATACACCTTTGGAACGTGCCTGGAGCATTGCATAAGCCGAAAGGCATACGACTATAGGCAAACGTACCATAAGGGCAAGTAAAGGTAGTCTTTTCCTGGTCCGGAGGGTCAATAGGTATTTGAAAATAGCCGGAAAATCCATCAAGAAAACAATAGAACTCATTTCCCGCTAGGCGTTCTAGCATTTGATCCATAAATGGAAGTGGGAAATGGTCCTTACGAGTCGCATCATTCAATTTACGATAATCAATACAAACTCTCCATCCGGTAACAAGACGTGTCGGAATCAATTCATTATCTTCATTAGTTACGACGGTCATTCCACCTTTCTTTGGTACACAGTGGACTGGGCTAACCCAAGAGCTATCCGAGATTGGATAAATCATTCCGGCATCGAGGAGTTTGATAACTTCCTTTTTGATAACCTCATGAATTTTCGGGTTAACCCGTCATTGTTGCTGAACAGACGGCTTGTAATTGTCTTCAAGTAAGATCTTATGCATGCAAAAACGAGGGTCGATACCCTTGATATCAGAAATTTGCCAAGCGATGGCACTCTTATGCTTCCTGAGCACATCTAAGAGACGTTTCTTCTCCTCATCTTTAAGTTCTTTAGAAATTATGATGGGAAGTTTGTCGGTTCCTTCCAAAAATGCGTATTCGAGATGAGGAGGTAAATCCTTGAGCTCGGGCTCCGGAGGATTCTTAGTAGACGGCTTAATTTCTTTAACATCGGCCATTTTAAGGTCCATCGGAGGGAGGGACGGGTTGGGATCTTCGTTTAATAATTTTTCAATCAAAAGAACATCCCCCTCCGGGTCACAATTGGAATGATCAATTTCCGGTGAAATCGAATCATTAGCAAGAAAGGCCTTGATCTCTTCCAAAATGAAATCACTTCCCACAAACGGAGTAAGGGAAGGGGAAGGATCGGAAATTATCGGTTCAGAAGAATGAGTGGGATTGCCACTCGAGGCATGTTCGGTAAAACCGATTTAAACTAACAAGCAATAACAATAATAAGCAATAAGAAGATTTAAAGGACATTAAGCTGAAAGGAAATTATATTAAAATTTCAGAAATTCAGTACAAAGCTTTGAAAAGAAAATACAATAAACTAAAACCGAAAGCTAAGCAATATTTAAAAAAAACTACACATATCTAATGAAGGAGGGGGGGCTTTATATAGATGCTGAGGAGAGTGCTCATGTGAAGGTTCTAGCAAATCCACGTCACTGATCCGTGTGTCTCTGTGCTTCTTTGAGTCCTCTCATAGCCGTTTGATCATCCTTGGTGCCCAATCTATTGATATCAGCCTTTGGATTAAATCTAACCCAATCATTTGCACGCACTCTCACATGGATTGCCACCCTGTCAATCTCTGCACATGTCAGAGGGTTCTAGAACGCGTGTATGTTGCCTAATTTACCCTTAATTGTGGTAAGATTGGACGGGGTAAATCTAGGGTTCTTGTGGTACAGTGAATTTCTGGGTATTTTTGTGAATTGGGGGGCGGGTAAATGGGTGGTGGGTGTTTTATTGTTTTAAAGGGTTGACCGGGTGTAATATGGGTTTGACTTGGGTAAGTTTTGTGGTGGATCGGGTAAAACGAGTAAAGGGGATACGGGGTGGATTGGGCTGGAATGTTTTGGGCTTTATGGATTGGGTATTTGGTTATTGGATTTGGTTTATATATAAGAGTAGTATTAATGTGAAACAAGGACCAATTTTGTATTAATGCAAACAATAGGGGCTATTTTTGACTTTCTTCCAAAGTTTCTTCCAAGGGCTAACGTTGTCATTTTCTGATTCATGAAGGATACTTGTTGACTTTTCTCTTAAAAATTCTTCAAAGGACCAATTTTGTAAATATATGAAACTTGGAGGACTAATTCTGCCAAATACTCAAACTTTGCTCAGGGACCTTTTATGCAACTTTTTGAATTCCTGAGGGTTTCTTATGACATTCTGAGCTTTCCTTTATCATTTTTCTTCCCCGGCTCCGGCTTTAGACACTTTTCCATTCTCGTGCTCGTTTTTGTCGGTTTTGGCTTTGTTTTTGTTCATTTTTCACATATCCGTACCTGCACATACACAAATACAAAAACATACGTTCTCTTGGCGTTTTTGGTTAGTATATGGTATTTTTGGTCTGAATTAAGGCCTAAAAAGGATGTGTGATTAATCACTCATCAATGATCTAAGTAATGCATTACCTTCAGAAAACACTAGCACACTTCCTATAGAACCGGAAAGTCTGGGTCCTCCACCGGAAGTTGAAGTAGTTCCCATTCGCAGATCTTCAAGATCTGTGAAAGGTCCTGACCGTCTATGTCTTAACGTAGAGGTTGATGAGCATACACTAGGGGATCTTAATGAACCTACTAGTTATAGAGCTGCCATTAATAGCCCTCAAAAGGCTAAGTGGAAAGCTGCTATGGATGGGGAAATACAATCCATGCATGATAATGAAGTCTAGGAAGAAGTTGACTTACCTCCTGGTGCCAAGGTAGTTGGGAGTAAGTGGCTCTACAAAATTAAGACTGATATGGATGGATATGCACACATTTATAAAGCTCGTCTAGTTGCTAAAGGTTTTACTCAAACTTTTGGAATAGATTACGAGGAGACGTTTTCTCCTGTAGCAGACATAAGAGCTATAAGAATTCTTATAGCTATAGCAGCGTACTATGACTATGAGATTTGGCAAATGGATGTGAAAACCGCTTTCTTAAATGGTCATCTAGATGAAGAAATCTATATGGCACAACCAGAAGGGTTTGAAAATCCAGAGTTTCCAAATCGTGTATGCAAGCTTAAAAGATCCATTTATGGATTAAAGCAAGCATCACGACAATGGAACAAGAGGTTTGATGCTGAGATCAAAAAGTTTGGATTCACTCAAAATCTTGATGAGCCATGTGTGTATCACAAAGCTAGTGGGAGTGATAATGTAATTTTCCTAATTCTTTATGTTGATGACATATTGATCATGGGAAAAGGCATTCCAAGTTTGCAAAAGGTTAAGGCATATCTTGGAAATTGCTTTTCTATGAAAGATTTAGGAGAAGCTGCATACATTCTGGGAATCAAAATCTATAGAGATAGATCAAGGCGGTTAATTGGATTAAGTCAAAGTGCTTACATTGACAAAATATTGAAAAGATTCAATATGCAAAATTCCAAGAAAGGATATTTGCTGATGGAAGTAAAACATGGCTTATGTAATGAGTTTTGTGCTTCAACACCTGCTGAGGTGGCTCGCATGAGTAAAGTTCCTTATGCTTCGGCTGTAGGATCTATTATGTATGCGGTTAAGTGCACAAGGCTAGATGTGGCATTTGCTCAAAATATTACCAGTCAATTTCAACAGAATCCAGGTGATAAACTTTGGATTGCTGTTAAGCATATTCTTAAGTATTTGAGGAATACAAAAGATATATTTTTGGTATATGGTGGAGATCCAGCTGCAGAACTTTGTGTTACAGGTTTCTGCGATGCATCCTTTCAAAGTAATAAAGATGATTCGAAGTCTCAGATGGGTTATGTCTTTGTTATTAATGGAGGAGTTGTAGATTGGAGGAGCAAGAAGCAGAGTACAATTGCGATGTCTGCAACATAAGCTGAATACATTGCTGCTTCAGAAGCTGCTATGGAGGCTGTTTGGATTAGGAAATTCATTTCTGGGCTTGGTGTTATGCCTTCAATTGAATTACCTATTAATATGTATTGTGACAATTCTGCTGCAATCATATTTGCCAATGAACCTGGAGTCATGAGAGGCACCAGACATTTTCTACGGAAGTATCACTTTGTTCGTGAAAAGGTTAACGAAGGTGAAATAAATCTGCTGAAAGTTCACACAGATGATAACTTAGCTGATCCGTTCGCTAAGGCTTTGGCGAAAGAGAAGCTTAATGAATTAGCCAATGGAATTGGACTTAAATTAGCTAGTAGTTTCATGCATAACTGCGTTTAGTATTTGGATAAAGGATATTGTAAACAATTTTTATTTTAATGAAATAAAGTATGTTGGTATGTTTATTTCTATTGTTAATTATTGTTGTCCTATTTTTGCATGTTTAAATCCATGAATAAGAGTTATTCTAAATTGTCCGTTGTCAGTTAATAATATGAGAATATTATTAAATTAAGATAAATATGAAGTTGGTATAATATACTTAAAGTATATTGATGCGTAGTCATGCCATTTCAGACGATATTCGATGATACTGAATATAGGACTTATCCCAACTATATGATGTTACTTTATGGATCTTGTCATTAAGTAAATCATAAGAAGTTATCCTTAGACTTGAGATACAAGATAACGGTCATGAATGTAGTACACTTTTGTGGAACAACTTAACGCTATACGTAACTGGTAGTCATAAGGGTTGTTTTCGAAAGTGTTACAAAGTTTGTGTGTTTTGCTTGTAATCAATAAAGAATTTGTTTCTTCAAATTAATTTTTTAGAGTTTAATACTGCTGGGCCCCTCGTAGGGTTGTCAAGGTGTTTGCGTGGCCACGCCCAAGGTCTTTCCTGAAAGGTTCAGAAGATTTGGTAATCTTGTCAATTTCTAACAACGAGAAACAGAATGGTTAATTAAGGAATGACCTAGATCTATATCCTTATTTAACACGGTATTAGAAACAAAGAGATAATAATAATGAGAAATCATTAAAAGGTTTTCCAGGAGCCTTACTCAAGTTGTACTAGAGGCATCGGCGTGTTGCAAGACGCTAACCGATGTGATCACACTATTATGATATGTCTAAGTGGGAGCTGTTGGTTTTATAGACAAAATAATAATAGTCGTGTGTTAGGATCGAACTTGAGATCACGGGATTGCACACAATACGTATGAAGAGAAAAAGTAATAATTATTTATAAAATGTTATAATTAATTATTAAACACAAAAATAAATAATAGTAATTAGTATTTAATGATTAATGACTAATTATTTATTAAACGAAGATTAGGAAAGTAATACTAGACAAAACATGGAAACAAGAGAAGGTTCCGGAAACCCCTTGGGGGCTCCAAACCGATTGGCAAGGGGGGTAACCCACCTCCTTTGTGCCTTGAGCTCTAAGTTTTTGTATAGTATATAAGCAAACTCAAGATGCATGTTTTTCTCATAACTTGTACACACACATCTTGGTGTTTTTTCTCCCTTTTCTTTTCTTGGTCGATCCATCAAACAAAATCCTAAGGGTTTTCGATTTTCATAGATCCAAAAAGATTTTGTGTTTATTACTTGCATAAACTTTTTCTTGAATTATTACGTGTGTACAAGAACGTGAATCAAACACACTATTGTTTGATTCTTGGATTGAATTACAAAAGGGGTAAGGGGTAATTCTTGTAATCCATATAAACCCTAATTAGGGTTCTTGTTCCGGAAGATTGCTTTTGATTCTTGTTCGGGCTTGAATCACAAAGGTATGTTTACTATTTAATTATTGATTAATTAATTACATGTTATTCGATCTTATTATAATTGCTTCCGCTATGCTCACTTTGATGTACTTGGTTTATTTATATGAAGGTTATGATATAATAATTCCAACAGTAATTACATCATGTTTAGACCGAATGTATCTTTAATTCCATCCAAAAGGGTAACACGATAAAGTAATTTTCTATGTTTATCTCTAGCTTGCTCCATGCTAAGAGTAGTTACTCGTATAAAAGTTGGTCGTTAAAGAAAAGGTACTTTTCAGTTCAGTAATTTGAATACATGGATGAACAGTATGAGTAAATCTTTGTGACACCTTACTAAGATTTATTAAACAATATAAACTACAAAAGATAAATGTACTATGGTAAAAAAAAAAAAAAAAAAAAAGAAAAAGAAAAAGTACTTACTCCTATTTCTCTATTATCCATCAGTCACCCAAAGTATATAAACAAACTTATAATAATATTCTCACTATTAGACTTTTAGTACTCGCGGTCTTACAAGAACTTTAATGCAAGAAAAAGAGGCTCTACATATTAGTTGCAAATTTTTCAAAAGCCTAGTGTATATTTATTTGTAAAAACCCTAGAGCAGTCTCATCATCTAAGTTTATATTTTAGGTATTGGAACTTGTTGAATTGGATTCTCTTTAATGTACTTCCATAAAAGTTAGTGGATAGGGTCAAGAGTCTAACTTACTTTGATTTAATTATTGAAAAAGCCATTCTTCAAAGTAATATATACAGTAAAATTTAGAGGCCCATTCCATTTGTTTGATATAATTACAACCAATAAAAAAGTGTTTTGTAATGGCATAAAGTTTGTCTGTATGGAATATAACTTTGATATATATGGCCGATAATTTCTGGCTCCAACACACTAGTATACTTTATTTCATATTTTAATCAAAATAATTGTTAGGTAGCCACTGATTGGGGCCACCGGATTTGATTATAAACTAACGTTAATGCTAATTAAATGTTAATCTTAAGTCCGTAAGTAGAATGCTTTCTAGTTTTGTTCAACAGTTTTTCAACATTTTGACCGATTAATTATGGATTTTACTTAGTAAGGCGTTGCTTAGTCTCAAATAGGAATTTTTTTTTTTTTTTTTTTTTTTTTTTTTTTTTTTTTTTTTTGTAAAAACTTACATTTCACATAAATTAAACATGAGGAAACGATATATCATCTTCCTTTTTTTCTAACACCTTTACACCTTAACATTACTTACTCACAGGGCCGGCTTTAAGGGAGTGCAAGAGGTGCCATTGCACAGGGCCACCGCTTAACGAGGGCCACAAAATTTCATGCACTTTATTATATGTATATACACAACATGAGGCTTGAGTTTAATTAGTTCACGCACTAGTGATACATGTGTATTTTTTTATGTGTGTTTAAGGGCCTCTTTGTGATGATGGCACGGGGCCACCGAAATCTATGAGACGGCCCTGCTTACTCAACCCTCGCCGCCAATTAACTATATTCACTAAACACACACAAACACAAACCAAACGCTCACGGGTAGTGAAGGTCATCGATTGCTCCTGTTTTTTACTCCAAAACGCGTGGTAATCATAGTGTGACAAAAAAACGCATATGAAAGTTAAGAACCACGTGTGAAGCATTGTCCCATTACCTTTAGTTTTGGAAATTGATAACTCAACTTTTTAAGCTCATAGACTACGACGACTATCGGTAATGTTGAGCACATAATTAACTTATCCATGCATTAATGTTTATTAACTTATGGATATCTATAATTGATCTTTCTTAATCTTAAGTTTAAGTTAGAGTGGTAATAAGTGTAATTAGCAAAATGTGTTGATCGATCAGAAGTTTGTCATGCCAAATAATAATGTTCTTTCTTTAAATCTGTATACAAATCAATACCTTATAACGATTTTATATTAATTATACATATACTATACCAGTCACAAGTTAGATACCAATCAACAATATTTTGCCTATTGAACGTCAATTTCATTGAATAGATGTGATGATACTTCCCAATAGACTTTGCATTGTCGGCAAGAAAGATGGTGTTTGTGGCATTGATGCATGCTAAGCCTGAAGTCCTGAACACAACCTTTTTTTAAACGACAATATCTATTAATCAACAAGTCAACAAAGAGCCAGAAAAGATAGCTCGCAGTGGTAGTTGATTGGCCTAAAGTTAACATCAGAAAAATCTATTAAAAAAACTCGTTCGTTGACGGTTGGAGATGGCTATTGGATAGTTCTGAAAAATTCTCTGTAAGTTCAGTCCGTGTTGCGGTTGATAAATGCAGATTGCCCACTACAGATCTTCACACTAATTGGAATAATTTTGTGCCTTCTAAAATCAACATACTGATTTGGAGAGCAGAAAGAGATAGATTGCCGACAAGAATCAACCTAGACTCACTGGGAATTGATCTTCATTCTCTGTTATGCCTGATGTGTGATACCGAATGTGAGTCATTGGAGCACGTTCTAGTCTCTTGTCAATACTCGTCTTCGGTGTGGCAAAGGGTATTTTCGTGGTGGAGGTTTGGTATGGATTTGAATCCTTGTTTGAGAGATATCACTCGCTTTGTTCAGAATCTCAGTTCTCGTAAGAAGGGCATGTTCAAACCAATCCAACTGAAATGCTTTGAAGCTGCTATCTTCTCCACAGTTTGGGTATTATGGAAGAGTCGTAACTCTAAAATCTTTACTATTGGATCTAAACGTCCGAATAGCTTTGATTTATTTCGTGACGTTCAAAGTGTTTCTTTTTGTTGGATTAATAACCGATGCACCAATTTATCTATTGATTGGTCCATTTGGTTATCTGATCCACTTTCTGCTTGCTTGCCAAATGTAATTGATAGCTTGTAAAACTTTTCCATTTCCTAGCTTTTCGCTAGTGGTGGTATTTTTTGTTTTATAAAATTCTTTGTTGTCAAAAAAAAAAAAAAAACAATTGCGCACTGAATGGCTTTGTTGTGTGCGCACCACACATGCCATTCAGTTGGCACATGTACGTGTGACGAAAAGCAAATTTGTGCGTTGCACAAATGGTCTAACTACTATTTACAGTTTTCAATTATTTTGGTTTATTTTTGTACTTTTAAAGTTTGTTTAGATAAGGAATGATTAGGGATGCTTTTAAATTGGTGTTTAGTCGTTCTTATTAAGATACTTGCTCTAATTTAATCTTTTGCTATAAATACGGAAATTCCATACATTTTAATGAACTTTTTTGATCTTTGCTTATCGAGTAAAGCTGTGTCATTTTAGGGTTGTATTCCTTCAGATTTTATCCTCGTTAATCACCGATTAGGTTTATTCCTTCAACTTTCTTGTATTCCCATTTAGCTCACTGTTGCTAAAGAAAGTTGAAGGTTGAATATGCAGTAAATATACTAGGTGGTATCTATTTTTTTTTTTTTTTTTTTTTTACCATTAATAACTTGATAAATTTGAACATTCTATTAATATAATTATACACATTTTTAAACATAGCAAGAATATATGGCGATTTATATTTAGTACTTATATTACTTTTATCATTTTGGTAAGGAGGAATTAATATATATATGCATTAATTTTAATAATTAAACAAAGATCTTACAAGAGTTTTTGGGAGTTAGGTGATTTGATGTGGACAAGAATTAAAGGTTGATCCAAGATCTTGGAGGCTATACTCATAAATCACTGGATTGATTGGCTTAACTTCACTGTTTTACTGATTATTTTTAAATTTACTTCCTGACTTACTTCTGGTATTCTTGTTGTGTGTGTTTTAATTGAGTGTTATTATTCAAATGCCTTGTCTGTCAACACTTCATTGGCTTGTGCCCTAAATTTGTGGGGGCTCCCCTCATCCCTTGTTTCCAGCTTACTAGGTAGGGTTTTTGTGATGAAAGAGGGTCAGATCAATACTGATCAATTTCCCCTTTTTGCAGAACTCACTTTTCATCGTATACCTAATGCTGCCAGAACATGTCTTTCATTTTGGTCCAAGAATTTGTAAACCAATTAGCACTTTAACCAGTTTATTGCATTTTAATGATAGTGTATAATAAATTTCATTTTTTTGTATGTAAGATTATTCTTTTTGTAAAAAATATTGTTATTTATAAGTGTTTTCAATTTCTTTATTTCGGTTAGAATTTAAGCAAAAAGCCTTATGACACCTAAACTGAGACAACTGTAGTTTTCGTCTCTCCCAGATATCTAGGGTTTGATAATTTATGTCTAGTGGATAACTGTAATTTAGCAGTAGTTTAAGTATATGGTGTGTTTGACAAACATAGTAGTAGTAATGAGTAGTGGCAGGAAGAATAACGCAATAGCAATAAGCAGTAGCAATTTTTTTTCGTCATAAAAACGTTTAGTAACGTAGCTGTAAGTGTAATCATAATATGTAAAACCGCTCTTAAATGATCAACGCTCCTAAATGCTAAATTATGGAGCGTTGAAAAATGAGCATTAAAAAAGGGAGGTGATATGTACACCACTAAAAATGGTGTGCACACCACTAAATTACACTGATAATGCACAAAGTATAACATCAAAATGCCGAATTAGTGGTGTGCACACCACTTTTAGTGGTGTACACATCACCTCCCTTTAAAAATAATAAATAAAACCTACCGCTCCTAACTACTCCTAAATGTTTCGCGCCAAACACACTTACTAGCTTTGTTATATACTTTGTTAATTAACCATATCGCCCCTAAATTGAGGTTTAAAATATAATAACCATGATAATTTTTGGTTTTTATATAATGTTATTTTCATTTTGATTGCCAATGTTATTTTCATTTTTATGCAGTTTCAAATTTCTTCCTCAAAAGAAAAGACATGTTAATGAAGAATATTTAGTGAAAATGTACCGTATTATCTAATTAACATAATAATAAATTGAGTTTACACTTGATTTTAAATAGAGAAAATTTATAAATAACAAAAAAATTTAAAGATTAGTCCACTTTTTTGCTCGAAAAAAATCAATTTCTCAAAATATACAAGTATAACTGATCGACTGTGATACTCCACTAAATTCTTGAAATGTTTTATTTTTTAATAATAAAGTACAAGTGATGATTGATGGTCCAAAGTACTCTTAAATTGATTTAACCTTATACTTCTTGCACAACTATTGTACTTTAGTGCAACAAAATTTGTCTTTTTCATTTAAACATTTTTGTTTTTTAAACTAAGATGATTTTTTTTTTTTTTTTTTTTTTTTTAATTGAAAAAAGCAAAATTTGACTGCACAAAAGTAAAATAACCGCTAGTTGCATAGTCGGTCAGTTACATTATCTATTTTAAGATTTTGTTTTTAACTTTAGCTAGATACTGAACTATCATTTCATTTGTGAGATATTTAAGAATTTTTTTCAATTTAATATTGTTCATGTATGTACATACGTGGATGTATATAAGAAGTTTATTTGGAAAGTAATAATTTATTAGTGTTTCAGAATAATGTTCCTTAGCAAAAAGAAAACTCTCATAAACAATGAGTTTTTTCCTTGTTTGTTTCTTATGTATTTGTATTATCAAGTTAACATATACACTACTACTACAACAACAACAACAACAACAACAACAATATACTAATCTCGCCAAATCAGAATATGGGGAGGTATAATGTATACAAATCATACCCCTACTATAAGATAAACCCAAGAGCAGAGCGTGTTAATACAAATATCGCATAAAAGGTTATTTATATTTTACGATCTTTCAAAGTTTTCATAATGACAAATATAAAATTATATGACGTAAAAGTTTAAGTAACCAAGTTATTAGCTGTAAGTTTTCATTCCGACGAGAATCATTTTAGATATGAACAATGAGGTTATAATGCTCGTCGAATAATTAAAGTATGCAATTACATGCATACTTATTAAACAAGTACACAAGTTCAAAACAAGTATTTTCTAAATTAAAACAAGCTTAAACAAGTAACCTTTATTTAACCATATAAGACAAAATGATTAAATAAATAAGACAAATGGTTAAGCTATTTTAAGAAAAAAATCTAGCTACTTTATATATAATCTAACTATTTTCTAAAATAATTAAGCTTCTAGAAGCTAAAGTTTTTGGAAAGATTTAGGTTAAACAATTGTTAAAAGAATAGACAAAAAGCCGTTTTTATACGTTCTGCGAATCCGTATTTTACACGAACAGATCCAAATTTAAGGATCCGCGGATCCGCCGGAGGCAATTTTTTAGGCAGAAACATTGCCTATAAATAGAAGACATTTATTTTATTTCAACCAACTTTTGATTAACTTTTGTACATTCTCTCTACCATACTTTCATATACTAACTACCAATGATTCATTACACACGCTTTCATCATTCCACTTGCTATGTAACATATTACAAGTGATGAACCAGTTACCACTTTGATTACAAGTGAAAAACAAAAGAAGATCTCAAAGCTTCTTAATGTTATAGTAGTTAGTGTGTACTTATATGCATTGTTTTAACTTTGTATATCATTGTTGTGTGATTATACTCCACTATCATATACGAAGTTGTTAGTCATCATCATACACCAATATAACAGGATTAGTTAGTATTTTAGGCCTCAAAATACATTGTGAAGTAAGGTTGGTCTTGCCTTGGGAAATGACTCGTATCTAGCTTAGTATCAGTAAGGAAGTTAAGTGACAATGTAAGGTTTTCTTCACCGAAAGAGAGCTTGTTGATATAGTGCTCATGAACTCGGGTACTCGACACTGGTACAAAAAGTTCTGTTGGTCACGCCAAAAATGTGTGACGATATGCCTATAGTCACACATGTTTTTTTCGTTGTGTGTCACTAAAAGTCCCGCCACCGTAGGTGGCATATGGTCACATTGTTGAGTTCGTGGCCTTTTCCATCGAAAAAGAGTGACCAAAACCCCGAATATGTGTGACAAATTAGGCACAAGTTTTGTTGGATTAGTCATTATCAGTGACCGTAAACAACTTATAGTCACACGAATGTTTTTTGAGAGTGACAATTGTTCATCCTTTGGCCACATAAATATGTAATATATGTGACATTTGAGATGATATATTCAAGTAAATGTGTATTTTGTGTGACTATTTCCCGTCATGTGGCCACATGAGTATACAATAAATGTGACATTTGTGATGATTTAGTCACACAATGGGTGTTGTTTTTTTGGAGTTAGTCACATACAATTTAACACAAAGTGGCCAAAAGTGTAAATAAGTGTGACCATATGCTGTTTAAAGTGAAGAAATGTGTATTTTGTGTGACTATTGATCATCCAATGGCCACGTGAATTTTATGTTTGTGTGGCCTTTTGTAATATTTAGTCACACAAAGCATGTTTGTTTTAGGTATTTAGTCACATACCATTAATCAAACAGTGGCTAAAAGTGTTAACAAGTGTGACCATATGCTGTTTAAAGTGAAGAAATGTGTATTTTGTGTGACTATTGATCATCCAATGGCCACATGAATTTTATGTTTGTGTGGCCTTTTGTAATATTTAGTCACAAAACACATGTTTGTATTGGGTATTCAGTCACATACTATTAAGCAAACAGTGGCCAAAAGTGTAAATAAGTGTGACCATATGCTGTTTAAAGTGAAGAAAAGTGTATTTTGTGTGACTATTGATCATCCAATGGCCAAGTGAATTTTATGTTTGTGTGGCCTTTTGTAATATTTAGTCACACAAAGCATGTTTGTTTTGGGTATTTAGTCACATACCATTAATCAAACAGTGGCAAAAAGTATTAATAAATGTGACCATATGCTGTTTAAAGTGAAGAAATGTGTATTTTGTGTGACTATTGATCATCCCATGGCCACATGAATTTTATGCTTGTGTGGCATTTTGTAATATTTAGTCACACAAAGCATGTTTGTTTTGGGTATTTAGTCACATACCATTAAGCAAACAGTGGCCAAAAGTGTAAATAAGTGTGACCATATGCTGTTTAAAGTGAAGAAATGTGTATTTTGTGTGACTATAGATCATCCAATGGCCACGTGAATTTTATGTTTGTGTGGCATTCGGTAATATTTAGCCACACAATGACTAAAGCAAACAGTGACCAAAAGTGTTAATAAGTGTGACTATATGCATCTTTTAGTCACATTTAAAAAATCAATATATATCAAAAAAAATTCAAATACAATAAAATTGGAATGTATAACTGAACAAAATATGAAATTGGACATCCTTTTATACACTAAGGAGTCCTAGTCGGCTTACAATAGTTTCTTTATAAGTATCTATAATCTTTTCCATAAGCAAGTAGCAACTTCGAGCGGTCTTAATCTCTGAGCTGTACCAACTTTAACTAGCAGTAGTAACTTTTGTACTAGCAGTAGTAAATACTTGGCCACATTTTCTTTGAAGTTCATGAGCTGCACTAAATCCATCTAAGCAATATTAACACAAACATGATCAGCAGTAATTCAAACAACATCATGAAGACTTTTAATCCAAAACAATGAACATACTAATAAAATTTGCGGTTAAACTTACAAGTTTTTCTCCCATTGATCTAATCTCATCATCTGGATATAAAAGCCTTGAAAATGTAGGCTACTGCATATCAACACATCAGGATGAGAGCAGGACTAGAACATGTCAAAGCTCACAACATAACAGAACTAGATGAGCCACTGGTTCAACTATCTGCACAAACATGATAGGAGAGTTAATACTAGTACAACGTTAGTACTGCTGGAGCAGAGTTACTACTGCTAGTATATATGTATAAAACAGAATGTATATAAATGAAGCAGATATATATAAAATTGTAATGTCGTATATAATCAAATTCTCAACTATCATAAGTTAAAACCTGTTGACTCTTCGCCGCCTTAGCTTGCTTTTGCAAGGTTTCACTAGAGACCAAATGTTTTCGCTTCGTTGGTACTAATTTTAGTCCTGTATTTTGTTCACTAATATTTGGTATCATAGTTGGTGGTGTAACCCGTAGAACCAGTTTGTCGTGGCTTAAGCGTTTTCGTATGCCCGATAGTTTTAACAGGTTCCTATATGTATATATAAAACACAGTACATTAGTCATGTACGTAAAACTAAAAAAATCAAAGGTGGATATTTTATTACTTACCACTGTTTCCATTACTGGTACGTTTTCCAAAGTTTCAATGGCCATTGGAGTGGTCACCTGCAATATAAAATAAGAAATACAATGGTGTTATCATTAGAAAATGAAATTGTTAACAACATAAAAATTGGCTTACATCTGAGTCTAATGCCAGTTTTTTTCTACAAAAAAAATGGGAAATGTAAGAAACTAAGGCACTAATAACGCTGCATAATATAAGATCTGCCAACCATGAAACCGTAAAAATATACATGGGTTGGCTTTGGTGACTGAGATGGAGCATACCCACACCTCGAAAATGAAGTGTGCCAGAAAATCCATCTGAGGGAATTTTTAGCCAGGCATCCCATGTATCATCCTCACCCGTGAAAATAGCATGTAGCCCCTGCAAGAAACAAGTAACGTGATTAATGCTAACATAAAAGACGACAACATTAGATGTCCCAAATATAAGTTTAGCCTAAAAAACAAACATACGGGTTGCATATCGACTCGGGCAACAAATAATATACAATTGGTTGCAATTTTATGCAGTGCCAAACGTGGAACGAATAAATGTCAAACACATTACCAAGCAAGCAAATCACTAACATTTGGTAGAAATGAAACAGTTTGACAAAAAACAACCATATTTGAGTTAATTTCCTATATAACAGATATTATGTTAATCTTTTGATAGATAACTTACGCAACTGCGATAAGCAAACTCCAACTGTTCAGCAACATCCTCCCGGAGTGGAAACCAATCAAGACTCCCTTTACGAACAAAAAAGTGGCCTCTTAGAACACGTCGATTGTCTCCATTCCAATAAACAGGAAAACTATTTCGTCTTAATAAGTCTACCTGCAACAATTACCACCACATGAATTTATAATCAAAAACATGTTTTAGGCTAGTTTAATCCACGAAAATCAATTTAAATCATTTTATATTCGATTACACATTTAAGAAAATATAAATTAAATATGTGTTTGAGCATACCCATGAACAGAGTAGGATAGGTGAGATGAGGGTGATGGTGGCTCGACTGTGATGCTGGTGGTTATCTCGGACCAAACAACCGAAGCAAACAAAGTTTCCCATACAGTTCCCTTGTCTTGATGACGGTGATGGCGTGGAGGAGCGATGGTTGGTGGAACCACGGTGAGATAAGGCGGTGAAGTGTGGCGGTGGTGTGAGTCGGTTCTAGAGAGAAGGAGAAGAGATGAATAGAGAGAAGATAGATCTGACTAAGCTAGTAGTGTTAATGTTTTGATTTTGGGTGAAAAAGGGGCGCCATATGAGCGGAGCGGGAGATTGAAATTTTGGGGAAAATTAAGGGGCGGGATGTTGAGCGCTATACTAAAAATTTGGAGATTGAAAACCTATCAAATGAGCTCAAAATGTTTAATGAGTTGAGCTCAACCTTATATAAGTTCGACTCGAGTTATTGTTGAGTTCTTGAGCTTGTAAGTGATATAAAATATGCGTTTTTTTATTATTATTTTTTTTATTATTTTTTTTAATATGTTAGTTCACTAAGTGTAAATACTTATTTATGAATATATCAAGCTTTTCGAGCTGAAGTCGAACCAAATTCAATTCTTAGGTTATATTTCAAATTTAATTTTTGTAATAAAACACATCTTTATAGATAAATTGAGCTTTTTGAGTCAAGCTCAATCTGAGTTCAAACTTTCTCGATCCCGGATAACATATCATCGGGAAGGTCCCTGGATACTTGCTTCTTAGTGTCTGTGACAAATGGTATACACCTACCAAGCCGGTGCAAACCCATGCATGACCAGTGATAATGGCTAATTCACATGGGTCATGGGTCATGTGCATTGATTAGGTTATCACTGGCCACATTCATTAATTAATGGGTATTTGACATCGATCATATAGGTCATATGCATTGGGTGGATAGCTGCTTAGAGTGTCATGTTATGACATATCCATGACTGTTGACAATTGGTAATTAACATGCATGGGTCATGCGTCATGTGCATTGGGTTAGAGTGGCTTTTAGTGTAATGGAAACCATGCATTACCGGTGATAATGGCTAATTCACATGGGTCATGGGTCATGTGCATTAGGTTATCACTGGTCACATTCATTAATTAATGGGTATTTGACATCGATCATATAGGTCATATGCATTAGGTGAATAGTTGCTTAGAGTGTCATGTTACGACACATCCATGGCTGTTGACAATTGGTAATTAACATGGGTCGTGGGTCATGTGCATTGGGTTATAGCGGCTTTTAGTGTAATGGAAACCATGCAATACCGATGATAATGGCTAATTCACATGGGTCATGGGTCATGTGCATTAGGTTATCACTGGTCACATTCATTAATTAATGGGTATTTGACATCGATCATATGGGTCATATGCATTGGGTGGATAGTTGCTTAGAGTGTCATGTTACGACACATCCATGACTGTTGACAATTGGTAATTAACATGGGTAATGGGTCATCTGTATTGGTTTGTAGTGGCTTATAGTGTCATGTTATCAACCAATACATTCATGGTGATCGACAATATAATGGGTAATTAACATGGGTCGTGGGTCATGTGCATTGGGTTGTAGTCGCTTATAGTGTAATGGAAACCATGCATGACCGGTGATAATGGCTAATTCACATGGGCGACTTTTTAAATACAAAATACACTAAAGGCCAGGTGCGCTTGGTTCAAACTTGGGAAAGGGAAAGTGTAAAATAATGGTCTGGAAAGGGAAATGTAAAGAAGATCAATCCCCCCAATTTATTGGGTAATGATCCATTACCCACTATTGGGTAGTGGGTTATTGCATTATGCTTTGTCAAGCATATTTTTTCGCTACCTTCCCATTCTTCACCCCCTATAACCCCCTACCAAGCATTAGGGGTTTTCAAAAAACCCGAGAAACTGACAAACCAAGCATTCGGTTTCGGTTTTTACTTTTAGATATCCGTGGTTAACCGAACCGTATATAATATAAATAAATTACCTGGCCCGCGATGGATAGTTAAAATCTTCCAACTAACTGAACCGAACCGAACTGCTCCGTGAACACCCCTACCAAGAGTATCAAATACACTTCACTTTTAAACTTCTACAGTTATATATATATATATATATATATATATATATATATATATATATATATATATATATATATATATATATATATATATATATATATATATAGAGTGAGGATCACGTGCGGATACAATTTTTTAGTGCGGACATGCGGATGGATCTGGACCGCCCATTCCAGATCTGATATTGACTTTTTGTAAAAAGGTCAAGATCTGATGCTAATATCACGGTACCAATTGATCATGAAAACGATTTTTTTGATTTTTTTCCTTCTCACCGATCCTTACTCTAGTTGTGTTCTTTTATTTTTTTATTTTTTCAGATTTTTCTGAGCAATTTTTTCTTTTTTGATTATGAGTGCTAATGTGATATTAACGATATTATGAGTGGTACCGTGATATTAAGCTTTTTTACATGTAAAAATGAACCGTGATATTACGATATTAAGAAAAAGTTAAAGTGATATTAAAAAAAATTAACTTTGATATTAAGAAAGCATGATAGTTACGGCGATATTAACAATTTTTATTAAGAGAAAGTTTTTACGATATTAAAAAAGTTATTGTGATATTAAATTTTTTATTAAAAAAAAAGTTTTCAGAATCTGATTTTGACTTTTTTACAAAAGTCAAGATCTGATGTCAAGATCAGATCTTGACTTTTGTAAAAAAGTCAAAATCAGATTCTGATATCACAATACCTTTAACGATGAAAACGATTTTTTTTTTGAAATTTTTTTCAGCGTTTCTTAATTATTTGTTGTTCTCTTTATTTTTTTAATCTTTTCAGATTTTTTTGAATTTTTTTCAGAAAAAAAGCTAATACGATAGTAACGATCTTAAAAAAAGATGGGATATTTATGATATTGCCACTCTGCCTTTTTCAGATGGTTGACTAGATGGAGGGCTGAGATTCGTCTGTACCATCCGCACTAAAAGACAAATATATATATATATATATATATATATATATATATATATATATATATATATATATATATATATATATATATATATATATATATATATATATATATATATAAACTTATCAAACACACTTCACACATTTCTATAATCCTCTCTTTCTCTCTCACACTCACAGTTACAACTCACTCGGATCTAGGTTTTGATCCCAAATCTCAAAAAGCTGATAAGATCACAAATGAATATAATCTAAATACCCCCTTAGAGCTATTTATTCTTAGGCTTAGGTTGATTATCTGTTATAAGAATTGTGTTGCATTTGTGTTGATAGAATAAGGAAGAACATGCTGTGTTGTTTTTGCGAATAATTAGAGCAAAAGAGATATTAAGGTTTGCTTGGATTAGCTTATTTTATCTTAGGATTAGGTTGACTATCAGTTATAAGAATTATGTTGCATTTGTATTGAGAGAATAAGGAAGAAAAGTGGCGGATGTGTGTGCGAATATTTAGGCTAAAACATCCAAGTATCAAAGATGGAAGAAGTATCAATGATGGGTGGATAGGCACCACTTTCAAGTATGAACATAAACTTGTTCGGGTGTTGTCCATCCATTATTGATTCATCTTTGCTCTTTGTCAAAATACATAAATAATTATCAAGTATAATTTGTATTGATAGAATAAGGAAGAACATGCTATGTTGTTTTTGTGAATAATTAGAGCAAAAGAGATATTAAGGTTTGCTTGGATTAGCTTATTTTATCTTAGGATTAGGTTGAAGTACAATAAACATATCAAGAACTTAAAGAGTTTTTTCATGTATTTAGTTACAATGAAAATATTTTCATTGCATTGTTAATATAAATTTAATATGATTTCATTGATTCATGATTAGCTTTCTAATGTCGTAGGACCTACATAACTAATATGTATGTTCGTCACATTTAAGTGAGCAATATAAATGATAGTAAGAATTTTGTTGCTAAGAACTTAAAGCTCAATAATCAGGGCCCATCTATCTAACGATGTAGATGGGTTCCATCGCTTTTATTGGACCCCATTTTTTAACGATGTTTAATGGTTCTTTCAATAATCAAGATTACACATCGTTAGAAAACGGGGTCCAATTAAAGCGATGGAACCCATCTACATCGTTAGATAGATCTGGCCTGATCATTGAGACGTCTTCAATGCGATAATGATATAGTGTGTATTGTTCATGACAGGCCACACTCCTTCATTATCGTATTCTAGATGAGTGATGTTAGTTAGACTCTATTCTTTACTCAACATTTGTAGATTGTTTGTATCACTCTGTTTGCTTTATATATATGTATGATGTATTTTTGATATAAGAATCATGTTGCATTTGTATTGAGAGAAAAAGGAAAAAAAGTGATCATATGTGTGTGCGAATATTTAGGCTAAAACAGCCAAGTATCAAAGATGGAAGAAGTATCAGCGATGGATGAAAAGCCACCACTTTCAAGTATGAACATAAACTTGTTCTGGTGTTTCATCCATTACTGATTCATCTTTGCTCTTTGCCAAAATACAGAAAGAATTATCAAGTATATGTTCAACTTGCCAAAATACAGAAACAATTATCAAGTATTAGTTCCAAGAACAAAGGTTGTTTCAAACACACCCTGAATTGCAACATTATCTTTTATTTCATTTACACTATATTTTTTAAAATTTCAATATATTTTTTAATTTTTTTTGCAGCAAATCCATGGTCAGACTACTTTCCAAAGGGATATTTGGATAAGGTCAATCATGAAATTTTGCAGTTTTCTTCAGGTCAATCATGTTCCATTGTGACTAGTCTTTGTTGGCGACTAATATGTATATAGTTCTGTCAAGAGTTATATATAAGCATTGATCCCTGACAAACGCTCGTCCCAATGGATCATGGTTGGCCCGAAGATGTTGAAAAGGTTCAAGCCACCTGTGAGAAACATCAATCCTTTCCTGCATTAAACATAGGTAGTTTGGTTTTCCCATATCCCCTTTTTATACTCGTTTCCATGTGTATCTCAAATCACAAATCCTAGTTTATCAAATCTCTAAACAAAAACCTGCAGGAAGTATTCATAAACAATGTCTGCAAACAACAAGAGATCAGCACAATGGGTTGAGGGAGAAGGTTCAAGAAGGAAAAAGTGTAAAAAAATTTAAATTAGATGGAAATGCGTGGTACAATTGATATGCTGCTGAAAGAAAGAAATCAGGAAAAACACAATCTATCAAACAACATGCTGATGATGAAAAGGAATACAAAGCAACAAAAAACCATCTCTCAAACAACATCCTAAGGCGTACAAGACATTGGATGATGATGATTTGTCTGATGTGGAGTTTGATGGGTTGCATTACGAAGATGCACATGTGGCATTTGACCCGGAGAAATCTCCAAAATTAGGTTAGTAGATTTTTAGAATGTGTAACTTTTATTTCCAGTATTTTCTAATTTTTCATTTCAAGTTTTAATGGAAAATGTTTAATCTTAATTCCAGTACTTTTGTCATTGCTCAATTTTCTTATTACTTGTTGATATTAATATAATGATTCACCATTTGCACTAAAAAAGATTCTGCTGCTAAGAAAACGTTACTGTAGCTGGTTTTGTACATTATTTTGTAATTTTGCATTTCAAGTTTTAATGGAAAATGTTTAATCATAATTCCAGTACTTTTGTCATTGCTCAATTTTCTCATTACTTGTTGATATTAATATAATGATTCACCCTTTGCAATTAAAAAAAAAAAAAAAATTTGCTGCTAAGAAAATGTTACTTCTGCTGGGTTTGTATTGCTAGAACTGAGAGTGCAGGGGTGGATTGGTAACATTTACACTTAACGGTTTAAATCCCCAATCAAATTGATAATTCAGTTTTACGCACACATAATTTCTCTATAATCACAAACACTAACATCTTTTATCAATAATTTTCAAAATCCCCAAATAGCAAAACCCTAATTTAAGATGGTGTTGCCAATTGAATCAAAACGCACATTTGTTGACAGACAAAACATGGTTGCTTTTTTGAAGAAACCAGATGGTTCTGAAGGATTCACACAGATAATCGATTTCTTGAATGCTACCCCTATTAGGTATGCATTAACTGTGAATCCTCCTATATACATTTCTTTTATTAAGCAGTTTTGGGCTACTACTAAGGTCATAACTTTAAATGGAGAAAAACAGATTAAGGCTAAGGTAGATGGCCAACATATACTCATAACTGAGTCATCTATTAGGGAATCTCTTAACCTACCAGATAATGAAGTGATTGTGTGTCTTGAAAATGCCGCCATTTTCAAAGGTTTGAAAAAAATGGGGTATGAGAAGAAGAATGACAGATTAAAATTTTACAAAGGTCTCTTCTCATCTCAGTGGAAATTATTGATTCATACTCTCTTACATTGTTTGAGTCCTAAAACAACAGGTTGGAATGAGTTTGGTACCACCATGGCATCAGCAGTGATATGCCTTAGTAAAGGAAAACCTTTTAATTTTTCAAAAATGATTTTGGATGGTATGATCAAGACCTTGGATGATGAAGGTAACTCTTTATTATATCCAAGGTTTTTGCAGCTTATTATTCCAAATCAATTGACTACTATTAAGACACATAGAGAAACTTTTTATGCCACCTCACTACAAAAGAAAGTATTTTCAAATTTGAAAAATAATGGCAAGGAGTTTTCAGGAAGGGTTACACCACTTTTTCCATATATGGTGAACCTTCCACAAAAAAAGGGTGAGGATGTCATGGAAGGGGCTGCCACTTCTGCTGCTAGCTTAGAAGCAGAGCAGGCCAATGGTAACATACATGAGACGGAGTATACAGCCGTTGATTCACCTCTCAGTGAAGGTAACACATCCCGAAGTGATGAGGGTAGATCTAAAACACAAGAATTGATGGATACTGATGTACAAAATGTCAATTCCAATGATCCATCTCTCGGGCTAGGTAACACAAGCCGAAGTCGTGAGGCTAGATTGAAACTTATACAGGATTTGAAGGACAATTGTACCCAGTTAGAAAAGGTTGTTCTTGGCCTCCAAAAGCGCACAACAAAACAAGGTGAAAAGATCAAAAAGTTGAAAAAGAGACTTCGATATTTGGAAAGTCAACAGAGCTCAAGAAAAACTCAGTTCAGACGTTTGAAGAAGGTGGGTACAGCACACAGGATGAGTTCTTCTAAGGCTGCTAGTTTGGAGGATCCTCCCAAACAGGGGATGAATGAAAGCAGAGTCTCAGGGGAGGAAACAACAAATGCTGAAGGTGCTTGTGCTGATATGCATGTGGATATGGATATTGGGATTGATAGTAGTGATAATATGGATGATGACTATGTAGTTGCTGACAATGAGGGTAATGAGGTGGTTTTGGAAGATGTAAATAAACAGCAGGTAGTGGAATTTCTAGGTGAAAATATTGTACAAGCTTCAAAGATCATGGTGGAGACTAATACTAGTTTGGGAGAAACTGCTGCTACTAGTAATGTTGAACAACTGTCCAAGGTTGTACAAGATGTTTCTACTGCTGAAGTTTCTACTGCTGTAGAGGTTGCAAAGAGAGTTGATGAAGCTGAAATAGCTAAATTTATGGATGAGAAAAGGAGATATAAAGTGTCCGAATTTGAAACAGGAGAGCAAGTAGCATTCATTCTTCAAGAAAAGGATGAAGTTCTACAAGCTAGAATTGCATAACTTTACAAAGATAAGACTTTAACTGATGATAATAGAGTACAAAGACTTGCTGATTTGATAAATGAAAGAGGTGTAGAATTAGCTTTGAGTTAGCGAAGTAAGTCAATGAAGCAAGGTCAAAGTCAGAAGAGGAAAAGAAATACCACAAAGTCTCCGCTCATGAGTGTAATGAAAACATACTTAATGAATCAAGGTTTTTATAAACCTCATCAACTCAGGGGAAAGTCATATGACGAAATTGCACATCTATACTACCACTGCAAGAGATATATTGAAGAAAAGTTTATCCCCATGGGTACAGAAGAAACGCCATCAAAGAAACAAAAGATCATTGAAGACAAGCATGCTGAGAAGAAGAATGATTCACAAAGAAATGAAGACAACTCTTCTCTTGATCAGATGATGGTGATTGTTCCTGAAACATTATATGCTGATCCTATTCAATCTAGACATCCAATCATAGACTGGGAGATTTACAAAGATAAATTTGGAAAGGCTTGGAAGATAATCAGGCTTGGTGGAGGATCAGAAGTGTGCAAAAGTTTTCAGGAATTAATAAGAAGAAGTGACAGAGAAGACTTAGACAGATTATGGGAGTTGGTTAAAACAAAACTCAAAATAATCAAGCAGCCAGATGTGAAAGAGCAAGAGCTGTGGGTTGATTTACACATGTTATATGAACCTGATCCAGCTGATATCTATTAGAACTTCCCAATTTATGATCTGTCAACTTCATGGAAGTTTTATGATAGCTGCCATGTACATCAGTTATCAACACAAGGTGGAGTTGATGTTTTTATGCTTGCAGAAAAAGAGTATCCTTTGAGTGCTAATTTACTTGCTGTGATGATATCTAAAAAGATCATATGTGAAGAAATTACAGAAGTAGTTAAAGATCTCATTGAAAGAATTCATGCTCAGTATGAGAGACAAATGCAAGAACGGAATAAAAGAAGATAAGGTGTTTGGAGGTAGCAGGGGTGTAGCTTCTCTGTTTTCATTAAACAGAGAATTGTATCTTCTCTGTTGTTTGTACAAAAGTTACTAATGCTATTATTAAGTTACTACTGCTATTACAATAGTTGTTTGTGTAATTTAGCCTATTGTAATGGATTTAGACTCCAAAAAGTCAAGCTTTTCTATGGCAATGAAAAAATTTGCAGTTTTCACTAGTATATCTACTTGCAGGCAACATAATTAATAATATAACATTAAAATTGATTAAAAAAAAACATAACATGACATGATAAAAACATAACATTAAAATTCAAAGGAACATAACATGGTTGATAAAAAACATTGAAAGAAACTCTAAAGTCCCTTGACAAATGCGTGCTTGTTGAAAACCTTGAGCTTCGCTTCGGAAATCTTCTTCTTCAATTCCGAAAGCTCGATAACATCGGACTTTTGAAGCTTCTTAAAATACTCCAAGCACTTGAACATCTGCACCGAAGGACGCACAAGTTCCATTTCAGCCATGTACTTGTTCCTTTGAATAACAATATCAAGCAACTCTTGATATGCCGTAAACAGATCTTTCACATACTTCACATCACGCTGTGTCTCCCTATCAAAATACACCATCATTTGGTATGGTAACGCAGTTGAGTTAGCAGCCAATTCAAGTTCCCAAAGAAGCACAAATTGAGACATTCTTACACCCTTTGATACAATTTATGTTTTACTATTTTTGTTTACTGGATGAATGAGGAAGTTATTTGGGTTATAGCATATAAATAGGCGGGGTAATTACATGTGAAAATGTGTTTTAGGCGTGTTTGGGTTATAAATGCTAAATGTTTGGGTTACCAACATACACATCCCAAAATTTGCTAGCAACATTAATTTATGCCTAGCAGCATTAAGTTATGCCAAGCAGCATTAACATAATTAAAGTAGATTACAACTACTTCATTTCGTTTAACTTGATGTTTTAACTTTATTTCGTTTGTAAATACAAGAATTTTAATTAGATTATAACTTTTACATTATAGTTTTAAATGATTGTTACAAACATTTAAAACTACAATATTAAAACAATAAATCTTTGTAAATTTTTAAAAAATAAAACAATCCTATCTAAATTCATTTTACAACTAACATAATTTAAGTAGACTACAACAACTTCATTTATGTTACAAGGATAAATTTGTACATGGTTAATGGTCACATATAATACCCTTATAACGTGGCCATAATCATGATTTAGATACACATTTGTGATATGGTGTGACTATTTTAAAGCCTATAGTCACATGATCGTGCTACAAATATATGTGACTATACACATTAGGATTTGGAAAGCAAACACACACTAAACTTTAGACACACATATTAACTTACGTGACCATATGTATCGAATTTTCGTTATGCTTAATCATGTTTGTATGGTTTAGTGTGACCATATATGACATTTGGTCACACTCTTCAAGTGTGTGACATATATTTGTCACTCTTAAATGCATATCGTGATTAACGTTTCAAACTGAATTTTTAGTTGTCACACATTTCAAATTTATATGTGGCTAACTATTCAGCAAAGAATAGCAGTCACGTTAATATAATGTGTGACAAACATGACTATATAATTTAGCCACATACACAATTACCTCATGTGACCATATATCTATTTTGGTCAAACTTTTAAATTGTGTGACATATATTTGTCACATATGTATATCCATAGTGTGACTAATGTTTCGAGCTCATTTGTATCTGTCACACGTCTCGAATTAAAAGTGACTAAATAATCCAAATTTTTTTCCAGTTACCTCTAGTCACATAAATATTCAAATGTGTGACAATAGAATTCCGAAATGGTCACACAAGTCAGATCAAGTGTGGCTGTTCATTTTATTCTGGTACATTTAGTCACGTATAAATGTTACAGTGTAACATTTCAAAATCGACCATGCGTGACCAATAGAACTTTTTGTACTAGTGCGAGGAGTTGAGTATGGTGAGGAAGGAAGCTTCGTATCGAACCACTATAAATCACAGTGTCTTTGGTTTGCTCTTTCCATTTCTATCTTGCTTTTACTTATCGTTTATTGCATTTATATACTTGCGTGTTGTGTTGATTTAACATAAGGCATACAAATCAAATCACAGTGTCTTTGGTTTGCTCTTTCCATTTCTATCTTGCTTTTACTTATCGTTTATTGCATTTATATACTTGCGTGTTGTGTTGATTTAACATAAGGCATACAAATCAAATATATCTTAAAACGGACTAATAAACAGTAAAAACTAGTCAACCCCAATTCTAGTTTTCCACAGAGAGACTGCTTCCAGAAAGACCTCCGACAAGTGCAAGTGTGCGGGTAAGAGTGATTAGAAAAGGGCATATGAAAGAGAATAAACAATTATACGCATTCAAAAGAGAGCAAACAAGTATAAGCGTTCAATAAACAAAAGGAAAAATAAGCAAGCACGCATACAACGTAGAAAGGCAGGATACCATAAAAAAGGAACATAAGAGAAAAAGGACATAAACATATAGTATAAGCAAACACCACAGGAGAAACATAAAAAGAAAAGGAAAGTGCAAAAGAGGCAAAGGGACACGAGCAAAAACAAAAACAAAAACGCATAAAGCAAGAGGGCAAAAGCATCTAAGGAATAGCAAGCAAAGAAAAAGGGGCTAAATGCAAAAAAGAATAATAAAATAAAAAAATAATAAAAAAAGAACACCAAACCAAAGAGAGCAGCACAAAGACAAAGCATGGCAACGCAAAAGGGCCTAAAGCTAAGGCAAAGCAAAAGGAAGAAGAGAGATCACTAGACGCCTAAAAACCTAAGGGGAAAAAGCTAAGGGACTACGAAACCTAATATGCAACGAGGCAAGGCAACAAAGCGATGCCTAAAAAGACCTAGTCACAAAGACAACCTCCTACCACCTAGCCCGAACTACCTGCATATTTTAATCTTATCTCTCCACGTATTCCTATCTGAGATCATGTCATTGGACAAGAGAAGCTCCTTTTTATCTTCCTTAAGTATATCCTCTAAAGTTTAGGTCTACCCTTTCTTCTCAAACATCGACTATCAGTGCTTCGACTCTCCTTACTGGCATTGAATGTGTAACGACATGACCGAACTACCTTAACCTTCCTTCTCTCATCTTTGAGATTATAGTTTCGACTTCAAATTCAACTATGAAAACTCCATTAAGAACCATATCAAACATGGTCTACCACAAGTCCACCTTAGCATTATCAGTTCTACCAGTTCAACCCTGTTAGCTTAAGCTTTTGTGATATGCCATCACTCTAACTAGTACAACATAGCTGGTCTAATTGCTACCTTACAAAATTTCCCATTCAGTTTAAAGGAGACTTTCTTATCATATAGTACTTCCGACGCCGCCCGCCATTTTCCCAACCTACTCTAATATGGTGGATGTCAAGTCATGTTGAGGATACTTTAAAAGTAGATCATTAAACCAGTCCCATGCCCTATAGAGGGTTTCTCATATTTCTTGCTTGAAATTGTTGATCTCTTCCATTTTCTTTGCAGTCCTAGAAGGTGGATAATACTTGCTTAAAAATTTGGCTTTTAGATCAGCCCAATTAGTAACACTTCTAGCAAGTATGGTCTTAACCCAACAATTTACTTGACCAGTAAGTGTTTTAGGGACGACACTCAGCATTAGATGTTCTGTTCATGCTTGTGATCTCTTGTCTTGCATTCGATCAACATCTTCAAGTGATTTGTTGTTGTGTCCTCTCTAACATACTCATACCACTTGTAGGACTTTATACTTTGATATTTACTCTTATGTCTTTCCTCATATCTTCTCCTGACTTTGACTTTGAATTTGATGTGTCTCTCTGTCTTGAACATGTTGAGGATAGATCATGAGTATGAGTATATGGAGTTTGAAGATATTGATGTATATGGTGGTACTTAAAGAGTGGCTGCATTCATCATTACATGTCACAAAAATGTAGATGATAATAATGTTAGGCCAGTCGATCATCGTGGTCATTTCTTAAAGAGTTTTTCAACTATGATTGTTTTACTGATGATTATCTTGATTCTATTCACCTTGGTCAGGTGAATCAGCCTCCGAATCCTATTAAGGACAAATATCAATACATTGGATAAATCCCAGTATACACCTGCGTCATCAGGATTCGATTCGTGAAAAGAATCTCCTTGGTAGGGTTTCAAACTTGAAGTGCCAGATAATCTAAAAAGATTACCCCACCTATCGTTACATGAAACGGATACCCCGAAAAAAGCTAACCATAATCCAGGTATGTCGCTGGAGTACACATGAGTATCACTCCATGATTGTAGACCGTTTGGGATAAAGTGACCACCACAAAGAACATCCATGCTTAATCCATAAAGGATTAACTAGGAGAACCACTATCAGTGATGTTTAACATTGACACTAGCGGGATCTAATCAATCATCGTGGAATGATAACTGATTACCACTATGAATGTTCTGGCTAGATGATAAGGCGAAAAGTGTACCGCTTTTGGGGGGTCATTTAAACCCGAATTCATAATTATTTGATCAATTATTGCCCTAAATCGTTCATTTTGTCATTTTATGTACTTTTGAGAGGAAATTTACAAAAGGAAGCATTTTGGACGTTTTTTGAGCGAAAAAGTGAAGAAAACGACAAAGTCTCAAAATCCTTGCTGGGAACAGTAGCTGACGACGTCAAGGCATTGCAAGTGACGGCGTCAAGAGTGGCAAAAGAGGTGGATTTGGAAAATACACATGACGGCCCAGAACATTTTCAAGGCAATTAGGCCTGACGACGTCACCAAGGCTGTTGATGATGTGCCCTCCGATTAGCTCGAAGGATCCCCCTTCGAGTTTGATCGCAACCTACATAATCGAAGGCTCTGGCTAGCCTCTTTAAACTTTCTTTGGCGTAAAACTAATCATCAATGATCTAGTTACCAAGTGGGAATCCGCCAATCAAAGGATTAAGCCCTTCGGGATATCTCTCGATAAGTTTTAAGGATGGAACGATGCCAAGTCCAAACATTGGTGAGACCAAGTCTTACCCACGTCTCCTCTTTCTCTTTAGCTCCCTCGCTAAACTAGGAGGAGTGGGATACTAAACCCTAGCGGTTACCATAAATCATGAGACACCCCCATGATCTCTCTCAAACGTGTGACCATTTTCTAGGACCGTTTTCTTCACCTATAAATAGTCCTGAACGATGACAAATCTGGTATGCAATCTCTCTCACCTTACTTTACTACGTTTACACTTAAACTCTCATACCGATCACTTATTCACACGCCGGAGGTGGTTCGCAGGGTCCAACCCCTGCGCAATCACTTAACGTAGTGTTTTAGTATTTCTTATTTCAGGTTATATCCAAGCTTGGCGTAATCACAACACCTCTCATTTCCTTTGATCACCATCGATGGCCTGGTAGTGCGAATTATTGTACAATCAGTGACGCCATCCGTGGGACCCGCTACAATTAGTCTCATTATTTCCAAGTAGAATAACCAAGTTAAATACACTCGCTATTATTTCGGCATTAATCCAGAAAGAGAGATTACACCCCCACCGGGTTTCTCGCCTTTAACCCCTTTACCCGTAACTGACACCAACAACCTTCCGCCAATCACGGCCTCCACCTTTACCACACGATCTCACCCTAAAATAACGCCCAACCACAACGCATCCACGTCAGCTAATCTAGAGCTCATCATTAGCCCCGCCTTTGTCAATGCTAATTACGAAGAGCTAGAGTCCTTGTTAAGGGCTCGAAGGAGGCAAATCAGAAACACGGAGTTGCGAAGGGAGTTAGAATATTCCAGCGATGAGTATGATGAGGAGATCGAGATGGAGCCGGGGACCTCCGCCCCTAGGGCTCGTCACCCCATCCTGCGTATTGGGTCTCCTGCGGGTAGAAAGGTTGGAGGAAGGAATGTAGGCTTTGAGGGAGTTCCTGAAAGAACTCCTACGAGGAGAGAAAGAACCGTTGTCGAAGGCTCTAATGGGAGGAGCCAACAAAGGGAAAACAGGGAGGTAAACCTACCTCCATTACTAGCGGCACATTTGAGGAGAACCGAAGGAGGAGTTCCGTTGCAGTCCTCCCACGCATCAGGGGTGGATGGTAACCCAGGTTCGGTCAACACAGGAGGAAGTCTTCCTCCTGTTGGCCTGTATTCCCAGTTTCTGGTTCAAGGTTATCCCCCAAACCTTTATCCCCCCGTGAATGGGCAACCTGGCAATCAGTATTCCTCACAAACTGCTGCACCCTATAACCATCCCATGATATACCCTCCGTATACCATGTATAATGGTTACCCTCCAAACACAAGTACACCTCATCCTTTCTACACTAATCAACCCTCTTTAGGGATACCCCCTCCTTATAATCCATACCATAATGTTCCCATGAACGTACCACCTTACATCCATTTATACGCAGAGCCTGCAGGTCCTACGACACCCTTTGTAAGATGGATTGAAGATTATCCCTTTCCGGATGGCCTAAAGATGCCTTTACATATAGGTACCTATGATGGGAAAGGGGATCCAGATAATTTCCTTCATTTGTTCGAAGGAGCCATAAGAATGCAGAAATGGGTCATGCCCGTAGCCTGTCACATGTTCACATACACCCTCCGAGATTCCGCATGTATTTGGTGGAATGGGCAGAAACCAGGAAGCATAATCAACCTCAATGATTTGAAGGCTAAGTTTCGATCTCACTTTAGCCAACAGAAGAAGTTTACAAGGACATACCTAATAGTGCACTACATTAAGCAGAAGGAGAACGAAAGCAAAAGAAATTTTGTTACTAGTTACACTGACGAAACTCTGCAGATTCTAGGCTTACACGAAGAGCAATGCATTTCTGGCTTCGTCCACGGCCTACGCAACCGGAATCTTGTGGAATTCTTCTCCACAGATCTTCCGGCCTGATGGAAAAAACATACACGTGGATAGAAGCCAAAGAAGTATCCACCAATGGGGCTCCGATGGAGAACAATAAGGGAGTAAAGCCGTCTTCGTGGGAAGGACCGAAGATCAAACACAAAGGCCATAACAGGTTTACCCCCTACAACGCGAGTTCTAACTCTGGTTTATTGGAAAGCCTGATGAAGTCCCTAAAGGAAATTTTGGCCATCGAGAAGGCAGCAAAGACCTCCGAACTCCCTCCTCGCATGACAAGCAACGGGAGGAATCGAGATATGACCAAGTACTGCCACTTTCATGAGGATTTTGGTCATGAAACAAACAGCTGCAGAGAATTGAAGAAGCAAATAGAGGAAGCTGTCAAATCAGGGCAATTGACACATCTAATAAAAGGTATAAAAAAGGGAAAAGAAAAGGTCACCGACACTAAACACCATGTCCATGAGGCTCCAATCCTTATGGTTCGCAGGGGAGGCCCGAATCAGAAAAGAAAAGAAATTGAGGAAGGAGCACCCAATGTAGGGGAAGTAACGTTTCCACCCTTAATGGGTCAACCTCCCTCAGATGACCCTGTAGTCATAAAGGTCCTCATTTTCAATCGAGAAGTTAATAGGGCCTACATGGACTGCGGAAGTTCTTGTGAGATCATATACGAGCACTGTTTCCTGAAGCTTAAACCTTCCATAAGGTCACAAAGGGTAGATTCGAAGATACCTTTAGTAGGCTTCTTGGGAGAACACTCATGGCCTCTAGGTGAAATCCTTTTAGACGTAACCATCGGTGAGGGCCGACTGGCAAGGACGGAAACCCTTATAATTTATTGATAGGAAGAACCGCCATGCAGAAGATGGGCATCGTGGTATCCACCATACACGCAGCAATCAAGTTCCAAACAGCCAATAGGATAGGGACCGTACTATCCAATTACAACAAGAAAGGGACACCAGAGGCGGGAAAGAAGATTAAAGAAAATCCCCATGAGCCTTCGAAGGCTATCTTGAGCTGCGGGTACGCCGAAGAGCGTATTGTGATAAACGAGCTCCATCCGGAGCAAACGGTAGTAATTGGAAGACAACTCCCTGCCACCTTCAAGGCAAGCCTGATACAACTTTTGAAGGACAACAAAGATATCTTCGCATGGACATACTCTGATATGACAGGGGTTCCGAGAAGTCTCATGTTCGATGGTAAGCCTTTCGGAACGGAACACAAACTCAATGAGTTCAAACACATTGAGCCTATCAAACAAAAGCGCCGGAGCCTTGCGCTGGAGAAAAACGCTGCAGCCTGCAAAGAGGTAGACGAATTGGTACATGCAGGTATACTCAGAGAGGTCAAATACCAAACGTGGGTGGCCAATCCAGTTATGGTAAAGAAAAGTGACGAAGGATGGCGTATGTGCGTTGATTTTACTGACATCAATAGAGCGTGACCAAAGGATTGTTACCCCCTCCCAGAAATAGATTGGAAGGTAGAGTCCTTATTAGGGTTTCGTCTAAAATGGTTTTTAGACACTTACAAAGGATACCATCAGATACAAATGGCAGTAGAAGACGAGGAGAAAACGGCCTTCTACACGGGAAAGGGCGTCTATTGCTATAAGAAGATGCCCTTCGGTCTGAAAAATGCAGGGGCAACCTACTAGCGTCTGGTGGACAAGGCCTTCCATAAACAAATAGGAAGGATTTTGGAGGCATACATTGACGACATGGTCATAAAGAGTAGGACAGAAGAAGACCTACTCTCCGACATTCAAGAAACCTTCAACCAGCTAAGAGCCATAAATATGAAGCTCAATCCGAAGAAATGCTCGTTCGGTGTTGAAGAGGGGCAAATTCTAAGAAATCTACAAATATTCATTCCACAAGCATTAGATCTTAATTTTTTTTAGGATTTTTAGTATATATAGATTGCCGCCGATTTTACGCGAGGTTTGCCTTGATTGTTTTCTCAGGTTTAACAGGTTACATTGGACAAGAGGATGATTTATATTTCTGGAGGGAAGCTTTGAAAGTTCATTTTCTTAGAAGAAGATCTAACCTTGTTGACACACTATCCACACCGAACGAATCAGGGGAGTATTTGTTTTCATTCTTTTACCTTATTTTCTTTTATATCTTTTTATTGAACATTGGGGACAATGTTCAGCTTAAGTGTAAGGGGAGAGTAAATGATGATACTTTTGAGAATACAATTATGCTTGAGTTTGTTTGTTCAAAAGTATGTGTGTAATAAAACTAAGAGAAATACTTGTTAGGGCAATTTTAGTGCCAAATTTAAATTTTTTTTACAACATTTAGGAGTGAAGCTTTTGCCTAAATGAGCGGCTCATGGATAGGAGTTGTATGACTAGCACAAAAGCCGTACCACTCAAAAAAATTTTCCACCCAAATATGTGAGGTTCGCCTTTAGCTTTGTTAGGAAAAGCATTTATTATTAGTGCTTATGAGTGTACCGGTAGTATTTAGATTCTAGAACTTGCGTTAGTGATGCATTCCGAGACCGCTAGTGAGACTACATTCGTGTAGTATGATTTACTACATGATAAGAGGCATTAGGATCACCCTTGTGTTAAACCCGTATCATAATTACTTGACCATTTAAGTCAATTACCTTGCTAGTAAAGTCAATTAATTTTCCTACACCTTTGCGTTGTACTCATTTTTAGTACACGATACCCCTAGTACACCCCTCCGAGCATATCTTTTCATTTCTAACTTTAAGCATTTTACTTAAAGGAAGAATTTGTTAACAATCCACCCCAAATGTGCAACCAAATCGCCTTAGCCTTCCGTGTATGCACTCATCTTTAGTGCATTATTGTTATTTGTTTAAACCCTTAGTTAATTGTCTAATTGATTACATGGTTGCTAAGTCAAGTCATATCTTGTACATATTATTTTGGGACGATTGGGACTCATGGGTAAAGTACTATTGTGATGGAGTAATTGGGAAGACGTCAATTATTACCCCCATATGTGCGTTAATATTTAAAAGTACTCCAAGTGTTTTGATTATCTTGATTCGAGTCATTAGAATAGTTAGTTGTAAACTATGTAAAAGTTCAAGTGTAAGGGGAATGTAAATCTCCTATGGCGTATTATTTTGGATGGTAGGGTAAAAGTGTATGTAAAAAAAAAAAATCAAAAAAATCAAGAAAAAGAAAAAAAATAGAAAAAAAAGAGAAAAAGAGAAAAAAATATACGGACTACCATCCCGTTTCATTCTATGTTTGTTTTAAGTTTATGTTATTTTAGTTTTTATTAGCTTAAGTCGAGTCGAGTCTTGGCTTAGCAATGCTATGCAATACATGTATTTAACCAAGATGATTAGCTCGCCACCAGTAAATATTGCCTTTATCTAACAAAACCGTGTTTACCATATCCCTACACCTCACGATATAACTCTTTAAAAGACCTCTTTGATAGTTTATCCTAGGTGCTTACGCCAAGTGGTGGAGGTTTGATCCTTTCCCAAGCCTATGGTAATCTATTTGCTATGACAGGTAGTGAGAGATGTTTTCCATTTCCTTATTGTGATATATATTTTATTACACCCGAGAGATGTGAGTATCTAAACACTATTTTGAGGTGCTAGTGTGTAACCTCCGTGCTTGTTTTTGGTTTTAAGTGGAACGATTATTTGTTGTAATTACTTTTATCTTAGTGTTAAATGACCCCTAACTTGTATTTTGATTTGAATAAAAGCGCATTTGCTTGAGGACAAGCAAATCTCAAGTGTAAGGGTATTTGATAAGGCGAAAAATGTACCACTTTTGGGGGGTCATTTAAGCCCGAATTCGTAATTATTTGATCAATTATTGCCCTAAATCGTTTCTTTTGTCATTTTAGGTACTTTTGAGAGGAAATTTACAAAAAGAAGCATTTTGGACATTTTTGGAGCGAAAAAGTGAAGAAAATGACAAAGTCTCAAAATCCTTGCTGGGAGCAGTACATGACAACGTCAAGGCATTGCAAGTGACGGCGTCAAGAGTGGCAAAAGAGGTGGATATGGAAAATACACATGACGGCCCAAAACATTTTCAAGGCAATTAGGCCTGACGGCGTCACCAAGGCCGTCAGGGTCAAAACACATGTGATGGCCCAGAGTAAATTTGCACATGACGGCGTCAGAAGTGGATCTAGGCAATACGACTTTTATCTTGGCGGCGAGTTGACGGCGTCACAAGCTAAAACGTGACGCCGTCAAGGTGTAAAATCTATATATAGTTTTCTAATTTTCATTCATTAAGTGTGGAACTTTTGGAGAGCTTCTTTGTAAAAACCCTAGATGAATTTTCTGTGATAATAAGGGTTTCAACCCTTGTTCCATCCATGTTCAATTGAAGATAAGTTTTCCAATAATCATACAATATGTCTATGTGTTGTATGATTCTATCTTACGCTTTTCTTCTTTTTAACATGCTAGGCTAGATTTTTGTTGTGTTTGCTTAGATGTAATGAAACCTAGATGTTGATTATTGGTTGATGGTTTTTTTTTATAATTGTTATGGATGATTGTATTCGATGTTAGGCTTAAGAAAACTGGTAGACTTCCAATTGGTAACTTGCTTGAACGTATTAAGAAACATGATCGGAGGTGTACTACAATTTATGGTTGTATTTAATGCATGAGCGAATTCTAGTGATCCCATGTTAAGAGCTTTTAGTCGGCTCGACATAGGAGTGAAGTAGGAGCTTATAGAGTTAGGGAATTTTGTACACGGCCTTACGACTAGTATTAAGGAATATAACCCGTCATCCATCAATTGTAACAAGCTAATCAACCGGTAAAAGATATCTAGGGAGTAATGAAATGTAAGTAAACACATTTTCTCTTATTATTGTTCACACCACAAAATAGTTTTAGTTTATTTTATTTTATTTTGATTGCATCTTTAGTTTATTGGGTTAGTTGACTAGCAACTAATTCCGCCCACTCCTTCAAAACCCAAGATTTTACTTGCTTTTATAAAAATATAAAAATATAAAAAGAATCATCCCTCACCTTTAGACCTATTTTAGTAGATTTTTTAATCCTAGCAAACATTATTCCTGAGTTGAACGATCAATCCCCCGGTACTTGTAACTATACTATACTACAACGATCAGGTACACTGCCTGGTGGGGATTGCAAGCTTCTCAAGATCCCTTGAGAGGTAAAAATTTTACGAGGGCGCAATTCCACGCATCACAAGATTACTAAGATCTACGAAGGACTCTCGTACAAATTGTGTTCTTATTTGTGAACAAAAAGTGTATATATATGGAATTTGTATCCTATGAAGATCTTATGTTAGAATCTCATTGGCTATAGACTCGATGAATGCGTTACATGATTAGAGTAAATGTGATGTGTAGAGAATGTGGGAGTTTGTAAAAACACTATTTGTTGAGAAATGATAAAATGTACAAAGGACATTAACTTCCAAATATCCAAACTCAATTATTCTGTTAGGTCCAGCAACTGACCGAATTGTCTCGGACAAAGATTTGAACATAAAAATAGCACCTGACACTCACTGACAAATATCAGTGATAATTCTAACACACTGATGATCAGTGAGTATGTCTTCCCCTGCCTAGGGGAGAACCTCAATGGCATTCTTCTAGAGTTGGTAAATGAAACCAACCGAAGAGGTGCTTTAGTCATTGTTGCAGGCCAGTAATTAAGGTACTTGAGTAGCATCAGGGACACTGAGATCTGATAAATGTCTCTTTATCCGTGATGACCTTATCTCTCATTGTTAATGACCACCACACCAACTATCATTATAACTGTCATAAAGTTGTGGTGATCAACATAACTTTACCAATACTTAGTGATTCAGAGACATATAGAACTAGTGAAGTTCAGAACTTGGAGTCGTGCAAATTTATCAAAGCTGATCAGAAAATTTACACGTTAAGACTCTAGTTCGAGACTAGATAAACACCAAGGCAGGATTACCTTGATGGCATCTCAGTTCCCTGAATCAAGACAAAGGAAGTAGGTGAGTCAAAAGAGTTTAACCGGGAAAACTCTTGAGAAGATAAATATATGTCCCTTCCTAAGAACAAAAGAAGCTCATGGGAAATCGGTGCTGTCAACTCTGGAAAACCAAAAGGACATCAAGGCTAGATGTCTAGGCACGTGCATATCTACAAACAGTTGGCAAGATCACTATTCCCACATGATGCAACAATAATCTCATTGCTATATAAACCAATTCCAACCAACGATGAATGTGCGCATTCAAAGAGAGTAAGAAGTGAGAATATCTTAGCATAGTTAGAGTGTTAGTATTCTCAAGACACTAAGAACCCAAGCCTTTCCTAGCTTGCTTTTCACTGTCCCTTAGTTTGTCTCTCGTAAGGGATACCGTCTGCAAGTATCCCTATCGAAAAGCCAACCAAGTTATTAGAGTGTCAAAGTGGGTTCTTGAGTAACCATTGTAATTCCGTTGTATCATGAATCTTAAACTCGTTATATGTTCCATGTCAAAACACCATGTGTTTATGTTTATCTTGTCAATTCATGAGTTGCTCAAGTTATTCCGGACCACTAAGTGGTATCAAAGCGGGTGGATTATTCTCATGATCCATATCCGTTCTTAAACGACTACTAATAACTTTTAGCTGTTCTTAAATGACGGCTAATCACATTCAATCACTACCCTCTTCATAAACCCTACTATCAAAATTCCTTCTAAAACATTCTTGAGTGTATCCTAAGCTAAAACACTCACATTAAGTGTTTCTATGGCCGGACATGCTTGAACTGCCTAGCCACCATGTTTTACTCCATACCATCTCAGCATCACCAGTGCTTAAGTTTACTGGTGAAATTTTCTTGAGTGTGGTGACATCTAAGGATGTAATATGGTTAATCTCAGTAACAACCATATTCGATGCGAAAGCTTGTGGATCATCCGAGGTCTAAAAAGGGAGAAAAAGGGGAAGAGGTTCGTTGTTGGGAAAAGCACAAAATATACAGCATGTATCTTTCTGATTCCTGTATTTCAAGAAATTTCCCAATAACAACGACAAGAAATAAAGGATGAGCATCTATGATGTCTCAACACCTTGTTGCTGCCCAGCTAGAAGCACAAAGGATATGGTTGTGTGCTGGGTAGAAGCTGACTGATTTGTAACAGGAAAGACTACTTCAGTGGTTCTGACCGATCACCAAATCAGTTAGTGGAGTAAACATTCCCTTGACCAAGAAATCAAGCTCACCCTTTGAGGCAAGATCGGTTGGGTGATCATGGATGCTAGGTCATGAGGGACTACATAGACGAGATCAGGTGATACTCACTTACTACTTGATTTGTCTCAAAGACTCTGGCCAGAGTGATTGAGCACTGAAGTACAAGACGCTGGACTACAAACTGAAGGTTGCAGAACTGAAGAAATAAGGCTCAAGCTCCAGATTTAATTGTACTTTATCAGCATCATTAGAATTAGGAATCTTGTAATTCTTTTGATGTAATAATCAGTCAGTAACAAGAAGCACTTTTGCTCATTTAATACTGATTAAGTTTAGGACACTTGTAAATTCTAGTCTTGAGGAGGTTTATGAAAACTAAAATCTTCTATCATGTAAAACTATGAATAAAAAGGTCTAAACTTCTCACTGATTTAACAATGAAGACCAGAGATGACTCACTGACTGCTTATTCCTGGCATTAGTAAGCCACTCTCTGAGGACTATTCAGTGAACTTATCACTCCTTGATGTGTCTCAGTGTCTATCAACTCTAACTGATCGAACTGCCACAGGAACGAAAGTTCCTACCTTAAACCATAACCATAAATGTATAAACTCCAAAAACTTTCACTGAAGTTGCAGTTTTTGAGGGGGAGGAAGCATTTATGAGAATCTACGATAGCCATAACTCAAGAAGTGAATCTGGTGCACAAATCATCAGAGACTGAGTCATACAAATCACAGTTATAAAGGCTAAAGTGGAGCAAGCACCTGGGAACACGACCCAGAGTATACAATAAGAAATGGTTCAAGAGACCCTGAGATATAATGCTCAAGAGACCCTGAGATAAATGCTCAGGAGACCCAAACAAAATTTTTATTGTACAGGAAATGCGCCAAATCCGAAGTGATACCCTGACAGAGAAGATTCAGGAGTTGCTAAGGTAAAACTTAGGAGTCCGTGGGCAATAATGCTCAAGAGACCTTGAATAAAATTATTCGGGAGGTCATCATCAAAAGAAGAATTTTCACTATCCAAAAGAAATAGCTTAAACAGAGTGAAGACTAAAATGAAGTAACGATGGTGACTAGATGAAGACAAACAACCTAGATCTTCATCTTCAACAAAAGGTATCGAAGACTAAAAGCTTAAAAATGGCATGGTTTATTTTAGGACTAAAAGCTTAAAAATAGCATGGTTTATTTTAGAACATTCTTGTAAATTAGTATAAGAAGAAGCCGTTATGCTCACTTATAACTAATAAATTCCAACGAGTAGTGTCTCAGAGAAATAAAAACAACTGTCGTACACTATACCTTTTGTAAATCAGTGGATAAGAAGAAGCCGTTATGCTCACTTATCCCTAATAAACCCCAACTATCTTTATGTTCAAATAGGGGGAGATTTTTAGGTCCAGCAACTAACCTTGTCTCGGACAAAGATTTGAACATAAAATAGCACCAGACACTCACTGACAAATATCAGTGATAATTCTAACACACTGATGATCAGTGAGCATGTCTTCCCCCTGCCTCAGAGGAGAACCTCAATGGCATTCTTCTAGAGTTGGTAAATAAAACCAAACGAAGATGCGCTATAGTCACTCTTGCAGGCCAATGATTAAGGTACTTGAGTAGCATCAGGGACACTAAGATCTGACAAATGTCTCTTTATCCCTGATGACCTTATCTCTCATTGTTAATGACCACCTCACCAAATACCAATATAAATGTCGTAGAGTTTTGGTGATCAATATAACTTTACCAATACTTAGTGATTCAGAGACATAGAGAACCAGTGAAGTTTCGAACCTGGAGTCATGCAAATTTACCAAAGTGCTGATCAATAAATTTTCACGTGAAGACTCTAGCTCGAGACCAGAGAAACACCAAGATAGGAATACCTTGATGGCATCTCAGTTCCCTGAATCAAGACCAAGGAAGTAGGTGAGTCAATAGAGTTTAAGCGGGAAAACTCTTGGGAAGATAAATATATGTTCCTTCCCAAGAACAAAAGAAGCTCATGGGAAATCGGTGGTGTCAACTTTGGAAAACTAAAAGGACATCAAGGCTAGATGTCTAGGTACGTGCCTATCTAGTAACAGTTGGAAAGATCACTATTACCACGTGATGCAACAGTAATCTCACCGCTATATAAACCCATTCCAACCAACGATGAATGTGCGCATTCAAAGAGAGTAAGAAGTGAGAATATCTTAGCATAGTTAGAGTGTTAGTATTCTCAACACACTGAGAACCCAAGCCTTATCTAGCTTGCTTCTCAGTATCCCATAATTTGTCTCTCGTCGGGGATACCGTCTGCAAGTATCCCCGTTGAAAAGCCAACCAAGTTATTTGAGTGTCAAAGTGGGTTCTTGAGTAACCATTGTAATTCCGTTGTATCATGAATCATAAACTCGTTATATGTTCCATGTCAAAATTCCACGTTTTTATGTTTATCTTATAAATTTATGAGTTGCTCAAGTTATTCCGGACCAACATATTTAAATAACATAATCCATGATTAAGTATGTTGGTTTGATATTTTTATGCAAAACCATGAGTTGTATGAACAAGAATTTGAGCAAATGAAAATAATCGGTGTTCATTAGAGATGAGGGCATGTTTACACAATTTTGACATGAGTTAATTAATAATACCCATTTGTACATTACGACTGTATAAGTCACTTAGTTGTTAAGGTGAAGGCTTTACGAGGGATAGTTGTGGAATACTATCCCTGGTAATGACAAATGTTAGTCTTCAAGTTATGAAGAGGAAGATTCTACTTAGAAGAGGAGGAAGGTTCTAGTGGTGAAATCGATTGCTTATCATTATTACTAACCTCCCTTTATATACTAGAGAGATACACTGTTATTAGTTACAAGAGAATAGTGATATCTAAACTAGAAGCAAAATAGAAGTAAGGTAAACGTGCACTTGGGTGGCTAGGGTTGCTTTATTGTTGATGACATCAAATAGATTACGGCGTAACTACCACACGAGATTACACCGTAACTATTTGAAGACTTATAAGATTTTATGGTGAAGCAAGTTACGCCGTAACTAACTAATGAGGTTACGGCATAAACGTTACAGAGAATGGGGTTCAAGATATTTATGAGATTACGACTTAACTAAGTAAGAAGATTACGACATAGAAGAAAACCCTAAAAAGATTATGGCGTAGCTATGCATGAAGGTTAAGACGTAGTTGTTGCCGCCAAAGATTACGGCATAACTAATCCTCTAAGTTACGCCGTAACTATTATTAATTGATAAGATCGTCCAAGGTTTACACTAGCTATGGTCTAACCATAACTCAAGGTTACGTCGTAGCCTTGATGGGCCTATATATACCAGCCCTAATTTCTGCACTTAAAATATCTTCCTCACCACAAAAAGTCAGAGGACGATGAGATGTAATACCCCCATTTTTCACTGATTGCAGCGGATTAAGTGTTTGGGGTATTACTTCATGGAGTCACAGTTACTGTAATAGAAAATGACTAAAAAAAAACGTTTTTAGAAATTTAGTTATCATTCATTTAATTATCAGAGTTTTTATAGTAAAAGATATATTTTTACTATTGATGAGGTCCCAAAGTCTAGGTGTTAAGTTATGTTTGAATGATAACTGGTTTGAAAGTCTTCCGAGTTCAGTGCCTCCTTCTGCCATATCTCTGTAGAAGTGGTATACCTAGAATACATGTTAGTGAATACAAGTTCCCTGGGTTCCGTTATTATACCCATCTGGGAAAATGTTGTGTGTGTGTGACAATTGTGATGCATGCACAATTATCATGAGTGGGGTGTGTTGCACTAAGCTCATGAACCACACGTTAACAATAGGGTCATGGGGGATGCAAACCCGACCATGAGGGGATGGGAAGGATAACTTGCCAAAGTTAATCCTTCAGTGGGTTCAAATATAATAGTTATTGGTACCATCCAGAGAGATGTTAATACCAACAGGAGTTGTCAAACTCCAATAGATCTATCAACTATATTCACGTTCGTGTGGGTAAAATATCCCAAACGATTAGATTCATGAATTTTAGTTATGTAGTGGTGGCAGTTAGTTTACTCGTGCAATAACCAAAGAAAAAGACTTGTATTCGGTTTAAAGCATGTATCCCCCTCACAGGGTTGTAAAACATTTAAAACTGAGGCTATGAAAACTCACAGAAAAAGAGTATGAGGCTATGAACTCACCTGGGCTTAAGGAAATCTAATTGATGAAAAAAGTGACTCGGGAACTAGACTACCTTACTCACATATCCTGGTGTGTTGTGGGTTTGGATGTATGTTAAGCTTTTAGTTATCTCGTTTAAGTTTCTTAAGTAATCATTCATAGGTTCGTTAATGTTTTAGATATAATATAACCCCGTTCGGGCCATCACAATCTAGAAGTATATGACTCCTCACATGAAGCTCCCTACTATTGTATTATGTTATGAACATAATACCGTTCGAGCCATCATAATTCAGAAGTTAATACTCCTCACGTTAAGTTCCCTACTATTGAGCCATGTTGTTATTAAGTTTAGTTATAACGTAACACCGTTCGGGCCATCATAATCCAGAAGTACATGCAATAATCGTTTCAGGAGCCAGGGCACTTTAATTCGTAAACCTAGCAAACTCGTCAAAATGAAATACCCACATAGTACTCCTCACATGAAGCTCCCTAGTATTGTGTTATGCTTCTAACTTTAAATAAGTTTTATATTTATATAATATTTTTACTTTATACCCTTATAGTTTATATATTTATACTTTCTACCCTATACTTTATTAAACTTATATTACTTATATTTATAACTATCTATACTTGACACAATTAGTCCCTAAACTTCTATATTTTGAGAAAATGACAAAAATAATCCTTAAACTATACTAACTTTCATTATTTACCATTTTATCCTTAACTTTATAATATTTGCATAACTAGTCCTTTTTAGTTTATAATTTATTTTAATTTCTATCCTAAGGTTTCAAAACTTTGCAAAATGAGTCCTTGCACTAATAACTTCTAGTAAATGTCAAAAATAGTCCCTAGACTTTATAGTTTCAGGAATTTACAATATATACCCCTATGCATGTAACGTTTTGCAAAACTAGTCCTAAATTTAAGTAAACTATGTTTTTATATAATAACTAAGTTTCTTAGCTTATGTTTAACTAATATTAGCTTATCTAAGTTACCTAAATCAGATTATAGCTTATTTAAAGGGCTTATAGCGTGTTAAAGGAAATTTGACTCTATTTAGGGTTTTAAAAAGAAAACTAATAAATGAAATGGTTCAAGGCTTAGCAAAGGGTTCCTAAGGGATCTAAGGCATCCTATTACTATCCTAAGACTAAGCTAAAGCTAAAGAAACTACATTAGAGTATTACGTGACCAAAGGGAGGGCTAACAAGGGTTCTAGGGTTTCTCTCGGCCAAAACCACAACTTGACACTACCAAAGCTTCGTTACTCGACTTCAAGGACTCCTATGGACTCAATAATACTGAACTAATGTGAGGTAAAGAGAAGAAATGGTTTCGAGAAGAATGGAGGGAGGAGGAGGTATTTATAGGATGTGTAGAGGCGGTAAGGGTGAAAATGGGTGCATAGGTTTCGAGGAGGGGGGTTGAGTAAGCAAGGCTATAGGATGGTGTGTCAGGTCTAGGAGGTGATGAGGAGGAGCTATGGTGTAGGTAGGGGGCGCTAGTAGCCCGGTTGTGGTGGTGAGAGGCTGAGGGAGAAAAGTGGTGACAATTAGGTGATGCACCTACTTGTGTGGGTGCTTATAAGGTGCTAGGGTGTGTGCTTGTTTAAGGGAAGGTGCTAGGGTGCTAGGTTAAGGTGCTTGAGGTGCTTATGTTTAGGTTTTACTAGTTTAGGTTAAGTTTAGACCTAGTTTTTTCTTGTGAGAGTTTAGGGTTTATATCTAGGGTTTTGTGCCTAGGTTAGGTTCCTAAGAGTGTTTAGTGACTAATCCTAAGTCCTAAAGGGGCTTATACTAAGTGGTGGTAGCTTATGGGAAAGATTTGGGAAGGTTTGTCCTCGTTTCGGGATGTAAATGACCTAGTTTTACTTAGTAAGAGATTAGGGTTCATCCTAGAGTTTAGTGCCTAGGTTAAGGTCCTATGAGTGCCTAATAACTAATTCTAGGTCTTAAGAAACTTATACTAAGTGGTGGTGGCTTATTGTGAAGTTTTGAGATAGTTTAGACCTAATTCTGGTAAGTTATGACCTAATTATGATTTGGTGCTTAAAGGACTTGTACCTAAGCTCTAACGGGTTGTACTAGTGCCTAAGGGTCCCAAGTTATCCTAATTTTCCTAAGGTAACTCATACCTAAGCCTTGGACACTTTCAAACTAGTTTAGTTAAGCATATATGGCTTAGTAAGCACATAGACCTAATTAGGGCTTAATTAAGGTTCATTAGGGTTTTGTGATATGTTTATTGTATTATATTGGTAGATTACTTATTATGGTGTTGTTGTGATCTTATGCTTGACATACCAGGGGTTTATAGGATGTGAGTGTTGAGTTATTTGGCTTGTGTGAGTACGCGAGTAGGTCTAGAGAGTCATGTATGTAATGAATGCACATAAAAAGCAAAAATTTACATGTGAAATACCTACTATAGGTATTTTTAATGGAAATGATAGTGATAAGATTTTGTGGGTTGTTACATGAGAGGCTTTAGAAGGTCGATCTACAGCAGCATACAGAGTATTTCCAAGGGAGAGATCACGACATAACATCATAAGTTTTAGCAATTCATTTTCAATTTACCTTTACGATTCCATGTCTTTCATTTACATGCAAAACATTGAATCAGCTGTACTTTTTAATATGATCAGCTAATCACCTTTGGTGCTAGCCTAGTTATGATTCCTATATTGTGTTGATTATTTTTTCATGCTTTTAATATTGTTTCTAGTGTGTGCATGCTTAGTTATTTGATAGATCCTCTAGTTTTGGTAGTTTTGAAGACCGGTTGTACGTATTACCTCTGTTGCAAAACTCAGCCTAGACAGCCAATTAATTGGCGATTAATCGCTAGGCGGGGGTTAACAGCCCCGATTTTCAATAATCGGCCTTATTAATCGGTTTGGTAAAAAATCGGCATAAATCGTCCAAATCAGGCATAAATCGGCTAAATTGGGAAAATCGGCCAACTCGGTTATGGATAAAAATCGGCCAAATCAGATACAAATCGGCAAAATCGGGCATAAATTGGCCAAATGGGAAAATAAAATTGGCTAGATCGGCAAAATAGAACATTTAGTTTCAAAATTTTATAATTTTATATATAGAAAATCCAATCTAATTAATCCTCGATTAATCCCCGCCTAACCGATTAAACGCTTGGTGGTACCCGACCACCCAGCTACCGTCTAGCGATTTTGCAACCTTGCGTATTACACTAGGAGAATTGACCAAAGGACCCTAGAGTAGTAGGTTGCAAGGGTTGGTAAGAATTGACAATAGAACTACCAAATCCCTTGTGTATGAATTGACCAAGGATCACCCTCCGGGATAGATGAACTTAAGAAATTAGATGTGTGGTCTGAAGATCCGAGGGGCCGGATCACACAAAGAATTAATCTAGCTTGTAGTGGTGCTTAATGACTCAAACTAGTTTACCTATAAGCTTTAACAGCCATAAGGATCCAGACCTTTGGTGTCCTAGACGGAATCTAGGGAGATAGGCTAGACGAATTGACCACAGGAGTCTAGCGAATTTTATGCCCCACTAGAAGCAATAGGAAGTTTTATTAGAAAACATAGTCATGACCATGTAGGGTGAACAACTAGGCTAGTACATTTTCTCATTACTGTTTACAACTCAATTTACTTTCTGCATTTCATTTCAGTTTATTTAGTTTAATTATTCTCATTATTGTTTACAGCTCTTAGGATGACCTTGACTTTACCAAATACTACACTACACACGACCGGGTACATTGCCCATGAGTGCATAAGGTAGACCATAGGTAGACGAGACTTAATATAAATTTAAAGCCTGGTCAGAAAACCTGCATTAATTGTGCTGATAACTTTTGTACATGCAAGTTGCTTTCCCTGCTCTTAATGAGTCTTTATCTTCCCAAGGGTTTTCTTGCTTTGCCTTATCTCAAATTACTGCCGCCTAAGCATGTCTGAGAACTTCAGCCAGATCCTTCGTCATACCTAGTGATGAAGCAAAAAGTGTACCGCTTTTAGGGGGTCATTTAAGCCCTAAATCGTGATTATTTGATCAAATATTGCCCTAAATCGTTCCTTTTGTCATTTTAGGTACTTGAGACGTGATTTCTGGAATATGAAGCATTTTGGAGCTTTTTGGACGTTTTTCTGCTCAAGAATGAAGAAAACGAGAAAATCAATGTTGACATAAATAATGTCTAAAAACAATGTTAGCATATTAACAATATCTCTATGTTTTGATAATTACAAAGCATAAAACTCATTAATCTAAAACTTATGACGTAAACAAGTTTTTAGTGCTTAATATTTGTCTTTGCATCCATATCACTTAATGTATGAATAAACAAAGTGTTTATTGCATTTCATGATCAAAGGAAATTTTTCTAATCACTAGAATTATTATAAAATGTATTAAACATTCTATATCTTTTACAAAATTACTTTTGCAATTAAAAGAATATGTTTAATTCATTATAAATATATGATTTCAAATTTCCAACAAAAAATGGCAAATTTTATCCAGAAAAATCTTCCCCACTAGAAGACAAGAAAATCCAACGTTCTAAAGGGGCGGCCCCCTTAATTCCTTAGGCGGCCCCCTTAATCATTAAGGGGACCCGCCTCTAATTAAGTGGACCGGCCACGCTCCAGAACAGTAAATTTTCTCCCTATAAATACCGGCCTCTAATTAGATCCCCATTTCTATTCTCTTAATCCTTTGATCATAAATACATAATTCTTTGTTTCAAAGTGATTCAAACATCATCCTCTCAAGTGAAAGAGAAGAATACTTCTATCCTCCAAGACAAGAAGTATTACAACTTGTTGTGATCTCCACATCCAAGTTGTTGGTGCATCATCAAGATTATTTACATAATTCTTTGTGAAGATTGTTGTGAATATTTGATTGTAGATAGTTGTGCTAGGTATATTGATTGTGTGATTAGTTAGTTGTTTGGTGTGAAGAAGAAAAGTTAGGAATTAGATTGTAGTGAAGAAGCTAGGTGTGAAGTTGTTAGTTGTGAAGAAAATTGGTGTGAAGAAGATAGGCGTGAAATAGTTAGTTGTGAAATAGATTGGTGTGAAGAAGTTGTGTAGAAGTTGTGATTTAGTTGTGAAGAAGTTGTGGTGTGTAAATTGGTGTGTAAGGTTTTCTCCGCCATAAGGGAGCTTGTTGATATAGTGAAGAAAACTCTCGAGTTAGGTGCTCAGGGAGTGGAGGAGGGCAAGGAAGGTGTCCTTGTAGCCGAACCACTATAAATCTCTTGTCTTGTGGTTCGATCTTTCCATCTCTCATTTATTTCTTTACTTATCATTGCTATATCTTACTTATTGATAGTTGTTTATATTGTGCAAGACTTGAGATCATATATTATCGAATCTAAATTTTAAAAACTAAGAAAACACTAAAACTATTTTTTAACGAATTAAAAAGATGTAAAACTATTCAACCCCCCTTTCTAGTTTTCCACAATTGGAATCAGGAGCCAGGTCGAGCAAGATTTTTAAAATATATTGTATTTTAAAACTTGTAACGATCTATGGAATCTGAAAAATATTTAGAAGGGCAATCTATGCAAAGACCACCACTATTTGAAAGTGATGGATTTTTATATTGGAAAAATAGATTCAAAACTTATGTGAAATCAAAAGATCTTGATCTTTGGCATATTATTACCTTTGGTGATTTTCCCCCTATTCAATATAATGTTGAAACTAAAATGGATGAAATTGTATCTTTTGAAAAACAAAATGATGATTTGAAAAAGAAACTAGCAAAAAATAATGAGGCTATAATGGTCATTTATAATGCGTTACCACGCAAAGAATATGAAAGAATTTTTATGTGTAAAACCGCAAAAGAAATTTGGGATTCTTTACTAATTACTCACCAAGGTAATAGTCAAGTTAAAGATAACAAAATAGATCTTCTTATACAACAATATGAACAATTTACGATTTCGGAAGAGGAATCCATTGATAATGCTTTTGCTAAATTTAACACTATTATCACAAGTTTAAAAGCACTTGATGAGACATTTTCTAGTAAAAATTGTGTCAGGAAATTTCTTAGGGCATTGCATCCGAAATGGCGAGCTAAGGTCACGGCTATTGAAGAATCAAAGAATTTGATGACGTTATCACTAGATGAACTTATTGGCAACTTGAAGGTCCATGAAGAAATTATAAGAAGAGATTCGGAAACGGTCAATGTCAAGAAAGAACAAACCAAATCCATCGCTCTAAAAGCCAAAAAGGAACCTAGTGATGATGATGATTCAAGCGACGAAAGTGAAGACGAAGAATATGCAATGGCCGTAAGAGAATTCAAGAAATTCTTCAAGAGACGAGGAAGATTCACTAGATCATCACGAGACGAAAGAAAACCGTTCCAAAGAAACATAAGTGACAACTACGGGAAAAGAAAATGCTTTAGATGTGGAAGTCCAAATCATCTCATTGGCGAATGTCTAAAGCCGCCGGGTTATGAAAATAAAGGCGCATTTGTTAGTGGAACATGGAGTGATAGTGACAAAGAAGAAGTAGAAAAGCCAAAAGATGAAAAGTGTTTTATGGCAAAAGGAACCGACGAAATATGTTTAGGAATTGACTTGGAGCCTGACGAATGGATCAAGGATAGTGGATGTTCGAGGCACATGACGGTGAACCGCAAGCTATTCTCTACATACAAGGCATATAATGGAGGTAACGTTATTTTCAGTAGTGACTTACGTGGAAAAATCATTGGCAAAGGTACGATTTCTCAAGACTCACTTACTATTGAAAATGTGGAGCATGTAGATAATTTAACATATAACTTGCTTAGTATAGGACAAATATGTGATAATAAATGTAGAGTCACTTTTACCGAAGAGGATAGCGAAATAGTTAAGAATGGAAAAATTATAGATAGAGGAATTAGGAAAGGTGACATATATGTTATGAAACTAGGAAACAAGCCTGAGGATAGGATATGCCTAACGACCCTAGATGAAAACTCTACATTGTGGCATAGGAGATTAAGACATGCTAACATGCAACAAATACAATCTTAGGCCTCTAAGGAATTAGTTAGAAATTTGCCTAATCTAAAATATGACAAGCATTTTTGTGATGCATGTAAAATTGAAAAACAAGTTCATGCTAGTCACAAAGCTAAGAATATAGTATCCACTACTAGGTGCCTAGAATTATTACATATGGATCTTTTTGGTCCATCCGCTGTGCGGAGCTATGGAGGAAACAAATATACCTTAGTAATAGTATATGACTACTCACGATACACGTGGACTAAGTTTTTAAGTGACAAGACCCAAGCCTTTGAAAAATTCGAAATATTTAGTAAAATGATTCAAAATAAATTAGGATGCACAATAGTAGCCATTAGGACGGACCATGGTAGGGAATTTGTCAATGAAGTACAATTCGGAAAATATTGTGATTTAAATGGAATATCTCACAATTTCTCCGCTCCTCGTACTCCTCAATCAAATGGCGTAGTAGAAAGAAAAAATAGGTCACTACAAGAAATGAGTAGAACAATGTTAAATGAACAATCCATCCCACAAAAATTTTGGTATCACGCCGTAGATACTTCAACATATATTATTAATAGGGTATCAATTAGGAGAATTCTAGGAAAAACTCCTTATGAGTTACTAAGCGGTAGAAAACCAAACTTAAGCTACTTTAGGGTATTTGAAAGTAAATGCTATATTCTAAACACTAAGGATTACCTCACTAAGTTTGATCCAAAATCATATGAAGGAATATTTTTAAGATACTCACAAAATAGTAAAGCATATATAATACTTAACAAACACACCATGAAAGTAGAAGAATTACTAAATGTAACATTTGATGAAACACCACCACCTCCTAAAACTTTACCTTTAGAAGATGATGACTTAGTTGAAGAAGAAGCTATTGAGGTTAGTAAAACAAAACCCATAGGAAATGACAATGAAGACATTAACTTAGGAAATAACGAAATTGTAAATATTAAAGAATCTAGGTCACATCCACTAGATAATATAATTGGACATCTTAACCAAAGAACCCTTAGGTCACAAGCTCAAGATAAAAATAATTTATTTTGTTTCCTCTCAGCTATAGAACCTAAGAATATTAATGAGGCTTTAAAAGATGAAAGTTGGGTTATATCTATGCAAGAAGAATTAAATCAATTTAAGGCAAATGATGTTTGAGAATTAGTCCCAAATCTAATGAATATGACCATCATAGGAACTAAATGGGTATATAGGAATAAATTAGATGAAAATGGAGTAGTTACTAGGAATAAAGCTAGGTTAGTTGCCCAAGGTTATAATCAACAAGAAGGAATTGATTATGACGAAACTCATGCCCCCGTAGCTAGATTAGAATCAATTAGGATACTTCTTGCCTATGCATGCGCCCTAGATTTTAAGTGATTCCAAATGGACGTGAAAAGTGCATTCCTTAACGGTTTTATCAATGAGGAGGTATATGTGGCACAACCTCCAGGATTCATTAACTTCGCAAAACCTGATTATGTTTATAAGTTAAAGAAAGCTTTGTATGGACTCAAACAAGCTCCCAAAGCTTGGTATTATCGATTAAAAGCTTTTCTTATTAAACATGATTATTCCATGGGAATGGTAGATAACACTCTTTTCACTAAAAGGAAAGACCCAAATCTCATCATTGTCCAAATATATGTTGGTGACATTATATTTGGATCGACTTGTCAAGACATGTGTGATGAATTTGCCAAAATCATGCATGATGAGTTTGAGATGAGTATGATGGGTGAACTTAACTTCTTCCTAGGATTACAAATAAAACAATTAGAAGATGGAATATTTTTTAACCAATCTAAGTACATTAAGGAAATGCTTAAGAAATTTGGCCTAGAAGACTCAAAACCCATGAAGACTCCCATGTCTACGGAAGTAAAGCTCACAAAGGATGATGAAGGTGAGTCCGTAGATAACACCAAGTATAGAGGAATGATAGGTAGTTTACTATACTTGACGACAAGTAGACCCGATATCATGTTTAGTGTCTACCTTTGTGCCCGTTTTCAAGAGGATCCCAAAACCTCTCACCTAGAAGCTGTTAAGCGTATCTTCCGATACATTCAAGGCACTATACACTTAGGATTATGGTATCCTAAGGGATCCGGCATAGAAACCATCGTCTATGCGGATTCGGATCATGCGGGAGACTACGTAGATAGAAAAAGCACTAGCGGTATTTGCACGTTTATGGGATGTTGTCTAACATCTTGGTTTTCGAAGAAGCAAACCGCTCTTGCTATTTCTACCACCGAAGCCGAATATGTAAGCGCTGGAAAGGCATGTCAACAAGCACTATGGATGAAACAAGCTCTTATAGACTATGGCATTAGGTTAGAAAACGTTCCCATTATGTGCGATAACAAAGGTGCGATAGATTTAAGTAAAAATCCGGTGCAACACTCTAGGACTAAACATATAGAAATACGCCACCACTTTCTTAGGGATAATGTACAAAAAAGGAACATATCTATAGAAAAGGTTGCATCAGAAGATAACATAGCGCATATATTCACTAAACCCCTTAAGCGTGAATTATTCAATCACTTGCGTTTAGGATTACGAATGATGGAACAAGTTGACTAAATTTTATTGCATTTAGACATTTTTTTTTAGATTTTCTTTTCTTCCACTTCTCCATTTCTGAGTCTAGGAATCTATTTCGCATAAAATTAAAGATTGGGAAAGTTTATTTTCTTTGCATAAACTCTTTTGTAAAACCCAATCAATTTTCTTTAAAAATTATTCTCACATCTAGGAATCACATGAACATCATTTTCCTTGCATAAACATTGTCTTCCAAAATCATGCTGAAAACATTGTCTTCCAAAATCATGCATAAACTCTCACATAAATTGTCAAGGTATATAATCTAATATATATCTTTGATATTCATGATCGAGCAAAAATCGAACCAAGGAGATTTTGGATTGTTTCTTAAGAATTTCCTTTTCATTTAGAAGTCAAAACAATCACAACTCCACATTTGTTGCATATAGGCACACACTAGGACATAATCACTCATAACATTGTCATCTTGTTTCATCACTAGATGCTTGACTCACTAGTTGCCTTTGCCTTTGATCTAAGATAGGTGCCTTAGGAAGTTTAAGTGCTCTTGCCTTTACTTGTCTCCTTTTGCTTATTATGTGTTGCTTATTTTCTCTTTTGCTTATGTGTTTTTGCATGCATGCTATATCTTGATTAGATTAGATGCTATATTGCCTAAAGGAATTGAACTTGCTTGAATCCAAATCCAAAAACACAACCTTTCTGCAAATTTTCTGCCAGAAACCCTTTTCTGGCAATCTGGGAACCATCAGATGGGCGACCCCCTTAATTATACAAGGCGACCCCCTTAAACATTAAAGGGACCGCCCCCTAATTAAGGGGACTGGCCATCTGCTGGACGGATTTTGCAGAATCTTTTCTGCTTTTTAGCCCATTTCAACCTACATTTCCCATTTTTCACCAACACATTTTGTCCTAATCTCCCAAACAAACTTTATCCATCCATAAACACACAAATCTTACACTATAAATATCCCCAATCTTCCACCCTCTCCATTCATCCCTTCATGACTTCTCCAAACAAACCAAAACCAAAAGCCTCAAGGCTTGCAAGAATGACGGAAAAACCCGTTTGGCGAAGAAAAAGCCCTCGTAACAAATCCATCATAACCAATGAAGTTGGAAATCACTCAACACCTCCAACCACTTACTTCCTAAACTTTACACCAAATTCACAAGGACATTCATTTGATCCTCTTTACAAACCATACAACATTGGCCAAACATCTTCCTTTATGCCAAACCACTCATCTCATCCTCCAATCATTTATAATGATCCATACAAGTTTGATCAACCATCCAACTACAATTCCAACTACACAAACCCAATTCATCCATATCAACACAATGACTCTCTCCGCATTGCCACGGAAAAGCAAAAGTTCCGTAATGAAATATCTCAAATCCATGATCTTAGTGATCTCAATGCCATGCATCTTGCACAACGCAACAAAGGGCAACCTCCATCATCACCCTACAACAATTGCCTACCTCACTCTCTCAACTTGGATCAATATACAAACCACACTCACTATTGCCCTTGTTGCATCTTCCTTCAAAAACAAATCCTATACTTGAGTGAAGATATTTCTTGGATTGAATATCTCCTCACTCGTCCTCATCCCATACCACCCTTAACACGATACAACATCGTAAGATCCACCTCTTCCGCTCTATACCCCATTCCATATCCCTCTCCATCTAACAACTAAGCCTTATGCTTATGTTCTCCTTCAAGCAAATAAAACAATCAACCATGGGTTGCAAGCAAGTCCAAGTACTCTCTTAGGAAATATAGGACTATGTCTTTTCTTTTGTTTTATTGTAATCAATATGCTTTAAGCATATTGAATGTTGTAATGCTAATCATTTCTATGATGCTTGAATGAATCTATTTTTATTTACATAATTATTGCTTTGCATGTATATGTGTCTTGTTCTCTTCAAATATTTTGTGTAGCCAAGATTTCCATAGCTCATTCCCTTGGTGCTCTCAAATGAGGGGGAGCATACATCAAGGGGGAGCATTCTACCCGTTTAATCTTCTTTCAAGAAGCTTACTCGGCTTAACCTTTTTGATTTTACAAAAAGGGGAAGAAGAGAATGTTAGACTCTAATAATACTTGTCTAAAAATTATTTTTTAGACCTAATGAGTTTAAGGTTTTGTAATCATCAAAAAGGGAGAGATTGTTGACATAAATAATGTCTAAAAACATTGTTAGCATATTAACCATATCTCTATGTTTTGATAATTACAAACCATAAAACTCATTAATCTAAAACTTATGACGTAAACAAGTTTTTAGTGCTTAATAGTTGTCTTTGCATCCATATCACTTAAGGTGTGAATAAACAAAGTGTTTATTGCATTTCATGATCAAAGGAAATTTTTCTAATCACTAGAATTATTATAAAATGTATTAAACATTCTATATCTTTTACAAAATTACTTTTGGAATTAAAAGAATATGTTTAATTCATTATAAATATATGATTTCAAATTTTCAACCAAAAATGGCAAATTTTATCCAGAAAAATCTTCCCTACTAGAAGACAAGAAAATCCAACGTTTTGAAGGGGCGGCCCCCTTAATTCCTTAGGCGGCCCCCTTAATCATTAAGGGGACCGACCTCTAATTAAGGGGACTGGCCACGCTCCAGAACAGTAAATTTTCTCCCTATAAATACTGGTTTATCCCTCAGAATTTTCCCACCTTTTGCACTCCTAAACTTTCTGTTCTAGATCCCCATTTCTATTCTCTTAATCCTTTGATCATAAATACATAATTCTTTGTTTCAAAGTGATTCAAACATCATCCTCTCAAGTGCAGAGAAGAATACTTCTATCCTCCAAGACAAGAAGTATTACAACTTGTTGTGATCTCCACATCCAAGTTGTTGGTGCATCATCAAGATTATTTACATAATTCTTTGTGAAGATTGTTGTAAATATTTGATTGTAGATAGTTGTGCTAGGTATATTGATTGTGTGATTAGTTAGTTGTTTGGTGTGAAGAAGAAAAGTTAGGAATTAGATTGTAGTGAAGAAGCTAGGTGTGAAGTTGTTAGTTGTGAAGAAAATTGGTGTGAAGAAGATAGGCGTGAAATAGTTAGCTGTGAAGTAGATTGGTGTGAAGAAGTTGTGATTTAGTTGTGAAGAAGTTGTGGTGTGTAAATTGGTGTGTAAGGTTTTCTCCGCCATAAGGGAGCTTGTTGATATAGTGAAGAAAACTCTCGAGTTAGGTGCTCGGGGAGTGGAGTAGGGCAAGGAAGGTGTCCTTATAGCCGAACCACTATAAATCTCTTGTCTCGCGGTTCGATCTTTCCATCTCTCATTTATTTCTTTACTTATCATTGCTATATCTTACTTATTGATAGTTGTTTATATTGTGCAAGACTTGAGATCATATATTATCGAATCTAAATTTAAAAAACTAAGAAAACACTAAAACTATTTTTTATAACGAATTAAAAAGACGTAAAACTATTCAACCCCCCTTCTAGTTTTCCACAATCAAGAATCCATACTGGAAACAGTACCTGACGGCTTCAAGCTCTACAAGGTGACGCCGTCACTCATTGATAAAGAGGTGGATAATTCAAGTTGTACGTGATGGGCCAGAAAGATTTCAAGGCACTTGTACATGACGGCGTCACAAAGGCCATCAAGAGAACGTTACATGTGACGGCCCATAACACGTTTATACATGACGGCGTCAGGGTTGAACCTGACGATGTCAGATGATTTAGAGTGACGGCGTCAGGAAGAAGGCTTACACAAGAAGAAACCTTAGTAAAACCATCGCATGTTGATCAAGACAATCATAACTTACGTCCAGAGTAGCTGACACTGTTTTGGGCATAACTTTTGCATACGAATTCAGATATAAGAGATTCAAAAAAGGAAACGATCAGAACAAAAAATATATTTGATTTGGTGAAAAAGTGGTCATGACACCATCATGTGTAACGAGCTGACACCGTCAAGATGGGCCGACAAAAAATCTGCCTATAAATATAACCTTATTACTTCACTTTTTGAAAGCCCTAAACCCTAAGGTCGATTCCTGGGTTTAGGTAGGTGTTTTTCTAGCAACTTAGGGTTTCAATCACACCATAAACATCTTGTAATGGTTTGGTGATTCTATCTTAATTCATGTCTTCAATTATCATTATTGTTGCTTGTTCTTCATTAATTATGTTTGGCCAAATCATCTTGTGTCTACTTACGATTGTGTGAAACTTGTATATAATTGATTTGATCTTATTGATGTCTTTGTTGATGTTTGTGTCTATCTTCATCAATTAAGGTGTGACAACTTCAATAGATCTAGTTGATTTAACTTATAATTCTTGATTCCTATTGTCTCTTGTTTGGTTGATTGAATTCGATGTTAGGCTTAAGAAAACTGGCAGACTTCCAATGGGTAACTTGCTTGAACGTCTTAAGAAACATGATCGGAGGTGTACTACTATTTAAGGGTTGTATTTAATGCATAAGTGAATTCTATTGATCCCATCTTAGGAGCTTTCAACGGCTTGACATAGGAGTGAAGTAGGAGCTTATAGAGTTAGGGAAGATCGTACACGGCCCTACGAATGGTATTAAGGAATACAACCCGTCAATTAAAACAAGGTGTGACAATTCAATAGGTAGAATTGGATAGCTAGCAAGGAGTAACATATCATAGGTAGACATGCTTCACTTATCTTGTAGAACCTTAGTCTATTTTTCTTGCACATTAGTTTAATTAGTAGCTTTTGGGTTAGTTGATTAGCAACTAATTCCGCCCCTCCTTCCAATACCCGAGATTTTTACCTGCTTTTCATAAAATATAAAAACACAAAAAGAATCATCCTTCACCTTTAGACCTAGTTAGATTAATTTCAATCCTAATGACACTATTCTTGAGTTGAACGATCAATCCCCCGGTACTTGTCACTATATTATACTACAACGATCAGGTACACTGCCTGGTGGGGGTTGTAAGCTTCTCGAGATCCCTTGAGAGGTAAAATCTATTGAGAGGGCGCAATTCCCACATATCTAGTTTTTGGCGCCGCAGCCCGGGGAATAGTTATTGCTTAGGTTGAATTTTATTTTGATTAGGTCTACCCATTAGATTCCTTTTTAGTGAGATTTTTATTTTCATTTTATTAGCTTTCTTTAGTCTATATTTTCTTTGTGTCTTTGTTCGTAAAAACCTTTCCATTGACTCTTCCGTTCACCGTTATGGTGAACGCGAATCCACCATACTACCGACCACGAAACCCATTCACTCCTAATGACATCTTGATGTTCAACCAATATCGAGATGAGCCTATCTATGATGCATGGACTCATTTTAAAAATTTACTCCGAATAGTCGCTCATCATGATTTTGATCTATGGTACATAACTCAAATCTTTTACTATAGTGTCCACCCGTATTACCAAAGGTACATTGATGATTTTGCCAAAGGGGACCTTAGGGAATTAAATGCTGAAGAAGCATGGGATGCCATAGAAGATTGTGCCCAATATTATTTAAGAGTAGACAACCCAACAAACAACATAACAAATCAATTGACAACAAATTTGAAGGATCATGAAACAAGTTTGTTGGAGGATGAATATGCTCATGTTGAGATACCTAAGTGGATGGCACCGAATATCGTAGTACAAAACAAACACATAGGTAATCTAGACACAATGGAGGATGAGTTGGAAAATCTAAGCCCACAAAGTACCCCACAAGTCCTACCATCATTTGAGGCACATACACTGCCCGTGACTTACCCGGAAGAAGTAGAAGAGACTTTAGGAATCCCAATAGAGGTAGAGCCCTTAGACCAAACACCACTTGAGGATATAGGTTTGAATACTTGTAATGATAACCTTACACCTAGTTCTAAGGAATTTCCAAGTATTGATGAACCGGAACCTCAATCTTTACATGACTTTCCATCCTTAGATTTACATCTAGGAGACAAAAGAAGAACCGACCCACCCATCAACCAGTATTATCCGGGTAGTTTTAGGATGAAGGAAGCCATTCACTCACCCCCCTTCACCTCACATGGCATATTTCCACCCTAAGGGTGTGTATCGCTACTTTCACCCGCACTTAATCCTAAGTGTAGGGAAAACCTCCTCTATTTCCATTAAATAAGGGTAGAGTTAGGCTCGTGACTCGAACAAAAACAAGCGCTTGTTGGGAGGCAACCCAACCCATGTTTTTAATTGTTTGATGTTTTATTTTATTTATTTGTTTGCGTCATTTATGCTTAATCATAGTTGTTTAATTTTCATGTTTCGAATAATTTGTGAAAATGCTTTATTTTGTTTTTAACTTCGTCTTAATTGCATATAAAGGTATTTCACAAAAAGATAAGTGTAGGGAAATTTATATTTTGTTAAAAAGAACGAAATTCGAACATGAAAAAAATTCACAATTCATGATTAGCATGTATTCTATCTTGTTTGAGTGTCAATACTTGTGGACATGTTTTATGAGTTCCTATTTGTAATTCATTCCATAAGTATCCTATCCTTTTATTGTTTTGTTTTGTTTTTATTTTTAAGTCTGGAATTACATCTAGTTGTGGTTTTTCTTTGTTCGATTTGATGCTTTGGTTTTTATGTTTGTTGATTACAGGACAAGAAGATGATTACATTTATGGAGGGAAGCTTTCAGCATTCATTTTCTTGGAGGAAGATTTAACCATGTTGTCACATTATCCACACCGAACGAATCAGGAGAGTATTAGTTTCTTTCGTTCTTATTTATTTTTACTTTTACATCTTTTATCTAGAACATTGGGGACAATGTTCGGTTTAAGTGTAGGGAGGGTATATTAGAAACTATAACTCCACTTGATTTTTGTTTTGTTTGATGGTGGATGTGTAATAAAACTGAGAGAAATATTTGTTAGGGCAATTTTAGCACCAAATTTAAAATTTTTTGCAACATATAGGAGTGAAACTTTAGTCTTAATAAGCGTCTCATGGATAGGAATTGTATGACTAGCACAAAAACCATACCACTCAAAAATTTCCACCCCAAAAATGTGAGGTTCGCCTTTAGATCTTTAGAAAAAAGCATTCATTGTTCCTGCTTATTAGTGTACCGGTTGCAGTTAGATTCTAGAACTTGTGATAGCGATGCATCCCGAGACCGCTAGTGAGACTACATTCGTGTAGTTAGGATTTACTACATGATAAGAGGCATTAGGATAACCCATGTTTTTACACCTGTGTTTTATATAATTACTTTGACTTCATTAGTCAAGTAATTCTCCCACACCTTTGCGTTGTACTCATTTTTAGTACACGATACCCCTAGTACACCCCTCCGAGCCTATCTTTTCGTTTCTAACTTTAAGCATCTTACTTAAAGGAAGAATTTGTTAACAATCCACCCAAATGTACAACCAAATCGCCTTAGCCTTCCGTGTATGCACTCATCTTTAGTGCATTATTGTTATTTGTTTAAACCTTTAGTTAGTTGTCTAATTGATTACATGGTTGCTAAGTCGAGTCATATCTTGTACATATTATTTTGGGACGATTGGGACTCATGGGTAAAGTACTATTGTAATGGAGTAATGGGGATGATGTTAATTATTACCCCCATATGTGCGTTAATATTTAAAAGTACTTCAAGTGTTTTGATTATCTTGATTCGAGTCATTAGAATAGTGATTGTAAAGTATGTAAAAGCTCAAGTGTAGGGAGGAAACGAGCTTCTTTTGATGTATTATTTTGGATGGTAGAGTAAAAGTGTATGCAAAAAAAAATA